>JAVQJS010056059.1:0-12196 GCA_036024795.1 Galaxias rostratus | reverse complement strand
AACTCGTGAACAAGAACCCGAGATACTTGAACTCCCTTGCATGAGGCAAAAACTCATCCCCAACCCGGAGAGAACACTCCACCGTTTTCCGGCAGAGAACCATTGCCTAACTGAACACGCTCCTCACCCCTGCTACACCTTGAGATTCTGTCCATGAAAATCACAAATAGAATTGGTGACAAGGGGCAGCCCTGACGGAGTCCAAGACCCACTGAAAACGTATTTGACTTTGTGCCGAGTATACGGACACAACTCTCACTCCAGTTATACAGGGACCGGATGACTCGTATCAACGGCCCCGGTATCCCATACTCCCGCAGAACCCCCCACAAGACCCCCCGGAGAACACGATCATAATGCCTTCACCAAGTCCACAAAACACATGTAGACTGGATGAGCAAAGTCCCATGCCCTCCCAAGCCGCCCTGCCAGGGTAAAGACTTGGTCCATGTTCCACGACCAGGAGGGAATCCGCATTGCTCCTCCTGAAACCGAGTTCGACAATCGGTCGGAGTCTTCTTTCCAATACCCTGGCATAAGTTTTCCCAGGTAGGCTGACCAGTGTGATACCCTAGTAATTGGAGCACACGCTCCGGTCCCCTTTTATAAAATGGGGACCACCACCCCGGTCTGCCACTCCAATGGTACGGTCCCCGACCTCCACGCGACATGGAAAAGGCGTGTCAGCCAAGACAGCCCAACAATGTCCAGAGCTTTCAGCATCTCTGGGCGAATCTCATCCACTCCCGGCGCCTTGCCACTGAGGAGCTTTTTGAGGCACTCTGCATCCTCCGCAGAGGACGTGTTGGAGGGGTTAAGAAGTTCCTCAAAGTGTTCTTTCCACCGCCAGACGATATCACCAGTCCGGGTCAGCAGTTCTCCTCTCCTGCTCAGAAGAGCCTGAGACAATCCCTGCTTTCCCTTCCTGAGACGCCTAATGGTTTGCCAGAACTTCCTTGAGGCCAAACGACAGTCCTCTTCCATAGCCTTTCCGAACTCCTCCCACACCCGATTTTTGCTTCTTTCACTAGTGAAGCTGCCGCCCGAGACCCCTCTGCTGCTTCAGGAGACCCCTGGGTCAACCAAGCCTGAAAGGCCTCCTTCTTCAGTATGACGTTTTTCTTTCCTACGCCTGCCACCCGATTGGCATTGCACCCAACCCCAATGTCTATCCCTGCAGGTGGTGGGCCCACAGGGCGGCGGCTCCATGTTGTTTTTTCGGGCTGTGCCCGACCGGGCTCCATGGGTCAAGGCCCGGCCACCAGACGCTCACCTAAGTTTTTCTTTTTTGAGAACAAAAATCCAAACCTACATAGCCCTGTGTGAAAAAGTGACCAAAATTACCACAGGAGTGCAGCGACAACTCATCCAAGAGTTCAAAAACGACCCCACAAAAATCACTGTTGAACAAAAGGAACATTAAGGCTCGTCTCAATTTTGCCAGAACATCTTGCTGATCCCCTAGACTTTTGGGAATATATTCTGTGGATGAGACAAAAGTTCAACATTTTGGATGGTGTGTGTCGCATTACATCTATCGTAAAAGCAACACTGAATTTCAGAAAAAGAACATCATACCAACAGTGAAATATGGTGATAGGTCTGGGGCTGTTTTGTTACTCTAGGACCTGGAGGATTTGCTGTGATAAATGGAACCATGGGTTCTGCTGTCTACCTACAAATCCTGAAGGAGAATGTCCGACCATCTGTACATGACCTCAAGCTTAAATTAATTTGGGTTCTGCAGCAGGACAATGATCCAAAACACACCAGCAAGCCCACCTCAAAATGGCTGAAGAATAACACGATGAAGACTTTGGAATGGCCAGATCAAAGTCCTGATCTGAATCCTATTGCGAAACAGTGGCATGAACTTAAAAAGGTGGTTCATCCTCGAAGACCCTACAATGTGGCTGAATTATGACAGGTCTGCAAAGATGAGGAGGCCAAAATTCCTCCACAGCCCGTTAAAAACTCATTGCAAGTTATCACAAACGCTTCATTGCAGTTGTTGCTGCTGCAAAGGGTGGCCCAACCAGTTATTAGATTTATTTGACTTTGACTAATGTTTACATTTGTTTGATCTGAAACATTTCAGTGTGACAAGCATGCAAAGAAATCAAGAAGGGGCAAACACCTTTTCACACTATACATTTATAAGAAACCATGGGTTTATAAATGAACATATAGTAAAACAAATAAAGCTGTATCAAAACCTTGTACTTTCTATAAACAAATTAAAAATATTATAACACTAATGTATCTGTCAAAATAAACCCGCATTAGCTAATATACATTCCACAAATCAATGCACATTTTTCAATGCAATAATGATACAAATAAAATGTGATGCATATTGATATTAATTATGGATTCGAAGGCACTACATTGATCCCGATGGCTTTTTGCTATCCTCATTTGGCCATGCAACCATACCAACAAATTGACAACATTCTTATATTACCACATTTGCTAGTTCGATATGTGGGACCCAAAACATAGAAATAGAACACTAGAGGCGTCGCGCATCTTTGGTGGTAAATAGAATTGTATCACCTGTCGCTTTATAGTGTTCTATTTCTATGCTCACGCCTTCCTTTACAAGATTCAATATTTCCACTGGTAGCGTAAACAAGCGTATTTGGCGTAGTACCAGTGGGCAATACATTAGAAATAAATAGCTAACGTTAGCTTGTGAATGCTTAGCTAAAGCTTTGTCAATGTCACCTAACAGGCTTTTAATACTTTACTTAAGCAAACTGTAACTTTATTAGCCGATGTTAAGTTAGCGAAATATCTAAGTAACACTGTGTTAATATGGAGGTTTTTCCTTTGATATGTGGTAAGCAAGCTAGCTAGCTAGCTAGCTGTTAGTTGGCTAGCTAGCTAGCTGATCTGGCCAACTTTTTGGGCTAACGTTAACAAAGCGTTAAAGCTGGCTGTTTTACAAACAATACAAGGTAGGTTGATGCCACGCAGCTTGTCACCTTGTTGCTTCATTACTAGCTGGTGTGGCTTATTTTTCTACTCTCTTGATGGCTAAATTCATACTTCTATTACTACTACCCAAAAAGCTAATGACATGCATTGCTAAGGCTAAATAAGACAGCGAGACGTAACTAGGTTTACGACCAATCACATAATATATTTGCAACATTAGTTTATTACACACTAATGAGGCACTGGAAACCAGCGCTTGTGTTGTTAGATACTTTATTACGAGTATTCATAGCTAAGATTCGCGTCACAGGGTGTACAGTTGCAATGACGGCAAGGTGGTGTTCTGACAGTCTAGAGTAAAACAAATTATAATGAATTATTCTTGGCTGAACCAAGTGGAACTTGACTGACGAAATATTAAGAATTACAAGCGGCAGTGTTTACTCCAAAATATGTTTTTTTAAATACTGACTTGTATAATTATCATGTTAAGAATATCTATGAAGCTGTACTAGTAAAGAAAACGGTAGCTATTGCCTAGTTTTTTGTGTGCCACATGTTTACTATTTGCCATAAAACCGAATAAAAATATACTTGAATAAAAATAAACATGAGGCGCACATTGTTTTTCTAACTCGGAACATTAGCCTTGCTAAACATAATTGAATGGTTTTCATTACGTTCCTCTACCTGTCTCTCTCTTAACTTGTTTAATTGTTTTGCAGAAGTTAAATGTACCATTGAAGAGAACAAATCAGAACATGTCAACTGAGACTTCAGTGAAGGACATTAAACCAGGACTCAAGAATCTCAATGTTATCTTCATTGTCCTGGAAACAGGTATTTTTGCAATCACAGAAGGAATTTAGCTATCACAGGTGACTAAATGTCTTGTGATAGCACATTAAAATAAGTTACCAATTGCTCAGAGGCCAAATAACTAACTGAAAGTGTGTTTTGGTTCTACAATTTAACAACGGCAGCAGTGATTAGAAAATCCTACCAATATATATAAATAATATATTCCTCTCCCTATTATATAAAATATTTAGGCCGGGTAACCAAGACAAAAGATGGGCATGAAGTTCGGACCTGTAAGGTAGCTGACAAGACTGGAAGCATAAGCATCTCTGTCTGGGATGAAGTGGGAGGACTCATCCAAACTGGGGACATCATCAGACTCACAAAGGGGTGAGTCAATTAAAAACAAAACGGCTGTCCAATTTCAACATAAAATAGAACCAATCTCTTCAGAGATTACCTAGATTCAGATATTTAAAACATAATGATATAGACCTCATATTAGTTTGAACACTCAGGCTTATACTTGAAAAATTTAAAAAGTAAGCTTCTTCTGTTCAAGGCTAAATGTATGCACCAGTTAAAACCAGATAGTTAAATATGGCATAATAAAATTAAAATAAATATGAATAGGCAAAAGATGATTCTTTTTCTTTTTTTCACGAGAGAAAATATTAAACCTGAAGTACATCATCCACAGATCTAACATTTGTTTTATTTTGAGCTGGATACCTTTCCGTTTTGTCTGTTTCTTCATATTGTTATATTTAAAATAATAATAATAATGCATTATTATTAATAATGCACAAAAATGATTCCTGTCTCCTAAACTGTACCAGATTATTCCACTGGGCTTGCAATTATTTTTTGGGGCAAGTTTCTAAAAGTCCTTGAATCTGTTTAGAATCTCAATGAAGATTGATTCAAATGTTAGGATCGCTGTGCATAATCTTTTACTGGATGTCTTGAATGTGTCAATGGTAATAATAGTAATAAAGTAATAATAAAGTGATATTTGTGAACCCTCACCACAGTGTTTACGTATTTAGGCTGGAAAGATATTTGTGGTTATAACTATTAGTCTTCTATTACTCTTGCAGATATGCCTCTGTGTTCAAAGGCTGCCTGACGCTGTACACGGGTAGAGGTGGAGAGCTGCAGAAGATTGGAGAGTAAGCCTGGTCAAAAATATCCTCAACGTGTTTTTTTAAACAAAGTCGTGTGATTACTTTATGCCCCAGGCAGCTAATGTATGGCAGTGATGAAGACACTGAACTTGTCACTGTTTTTTGTGTTTTGTCGAAGGTTCTGCATGGTCTACTCAGAGGTGCCAAACTTTAGTGAGCCCAATCCGGAGTACCTGACCCAGATGAAAAACAAGACGATAGAAAAGGTGTTTTAATAGGATTTTCTGTATTTCGTTTTTGGGGTTCACACTTTAAATTCTGGATAGAAGCTGTGATGGAATAGAGGCAAGCCTTAAATTCCAACAACATGGTATAAAGCGGGATTCTAGATTGTTCAACAAATAAACAACAAGATATTTTACAGAGGATTATCCTATAACAACACATGACACTATTTCCACCATTTTTTTTAGACAGTCGGCGAGCAAGGAAACCTGTTGAATAACAATAACACATCAGGAAATTCACCAGGTAAGTTCCTTGCAAAGCCATCTTTAACTATTTAGAAATAAACAGAACCTCATGTTTGTTTTCTCAAGTAGGCCACGAGACTACCAATGAAAATGGTTCCAGTGCTCAAGTCTTTGGCAGCTCTACGAATCCCCAGCGAACTAGTGGCGCTGCTGGCAACAGGGTTTTGGTCATTCCTGGAGCAGGGCCAGCTGTTAGCAATGGCAAAGAATCCAGACGTTCTTCAAAAAGATGATGGCCGTAGATGTCCAGTCATCTTTAATGTTAAACAGTGGCAGACTGTACCACCTATATGAAGTTTGTTCAAAGTATGTCTGAGGTTGTGACCAATGCTTTATAAATGTCCTTAATAAATACAGTTTAAATTGGGACTTTGAAAAAAACATATGGTTTAGGAGGAACAAATGATTATGAAGGGGAAATAGTTTGTCTGGCAATAAAGTGTAACTTTTATTTTTTAAATTAAGGTGGTGCTGAAATGTCTTTTTTTGCTCGTCTTTCACATTGAAAGTGCTACACCAATACAATGCTGAACATATGTATATACAATATTTACCCCATCTAGTTAATTCAATGATTTAATATTTAAAATGATAAGAAAAGTAAATGTACAATCAACAAAGAAACAACCAATTCCAAACGCGATGCCAAAGACTTGAAGAAAAGCTTGGTTAATTTATTATGTCTAAGATTTGATAACCTTTTAGAAAAAAATCTACTTTTGCCTGACTTGTCCATAGCAGATGCATTTCCTTTGTTCTCAGTTTGGGCTAAAATGAAATTCTTGTGCATTTCTATGACTGCAGTGGTAAAAAGCATATCAACCTGAGAAATTCTACCAAGTCTAAAGTTATTCCCTCCAGAAGTCCAGGTCAGTGCTATGGTCACTGATTCAACTTTTTCTTAAATAGACTCCCATGTGGTGAGCAGCAGGTGGATGCAGTGTAAAAAAATTATAATCAATAATTGCACCAGATTAAAAAAAAAAGAAGTATTTATTTGGTATCTATTTTTCTAAATGCTGCAATGAAGCGTGAATATAACAGTCTGTGGCCGTCAAGACCAATATTAAAGATTGCAACAAATCAATAGACAACAAAATATGTTTCTCTTTTCACCCTATCTAAATGTGCATGCCAAGTAAGGCACATGGCACTGTCGCTAACCTCTCTTGACATGACCACACAATAACACTTTAAAGTACGTAGCACAAGATCGTTAAAGGCAGTTAAATACACCATCAAATAGCCAAAGGACACAAATGGAGAAGAGCGATCTTCTTTTCAGACACGTTGTATGCCAGTTTCAACTTTCTTTCACCCCGCGTGAAAGATGACCATTCTAAAAGGATTATTTGGAACGGAACGTGCAACCAAGCCTAGGAAATCTCACATCTGATTGGATGTCATCGGACCTCTACCAATGACCTCAAACCAACAATAAAAAGCTCCAATGAATCCTGCAAGACTTACTGAAAATGAAGTGCTCTAAATACAATGCGTTTCAATAGTCCAAATGGCAGGACTTCAAAGATTCATAATGGTACATAAACCTTTAAGTGCTTTCCCTATCCAACCAGAGTCAAATTAGGCTCTACTAATCCTTCACTTTTTGTCATTTGGCTGAAATGATAGCACGTAAGTTAATTTTATGTTATGTAACTCATTAAGGCAGAGTAAGTACACTTTTACAATTATAACCCAAATGTGCTGTGTCTCTGTGCAAAAACAAAGAGACAGTCTACAGATAATTGCCATTTTTTTACTCGGGCACATTCTGCAACTTTCACTTGCTACACCTAACATTAGTCTTCTCATCCGTCTAGTGCCATTAATACACCAAAAAGCATCCTCTTATCTGCGTAGGAAACAAAAGCATGTCAAAGTTCTAATCCTGAAATTAAAGCTTTGGAAACAGATACGTTAGTCAGAAAGTATACAGTGCATCCGAAAAGTATTCATACCCCTTCACTTTTTTCCATATTTTGGTGATATATCTTTTTTAATTTTTTAATTTACATTTGCAAAAATCTTTAGAAAAACCTTTTTGTTTGTCATTATGCTTTATTGTGTGTAGAATGTTGATTTGTTGTTTAACTTGATCCATTTTGGAATTAGGTTGTGACATACTAAAATGTGGATTGAGTGAAGGGGTATAAGGGAACACTTTCCAGATGCATTGTACTGTAAATACAGTTCCCCTCCATCTAACATGCAAAGTTAAATTAGGTTAAGAACAAAAATCTTTTATATTATATTACATTTAGACAACAATAGATTTTATTGAAACTACAAATCTAAAGGTCAAATTCTGGTGCTGTTGATGTATGGAAACATTTCAATATTTGTAAAACTATGTATACAATGCCGCCAGAAATAATTATTATCATCTTTTAATTAGCATCCCTTATAGTCATATCAAAAAGAAAAATACGTCTACCAGTGCATTTTATATAAACTTTTTGGGAGTCAGCCATCTCTCAAATCAGGCTTGTGCTAGTGGAGGAGGTAATAATAATAATACATTATACTTATAAAGCGCTTTTCAAACACTCAAAGATGCTGGAGGTGATAAAAACACCAACATTAACATAATACAAAACCTTACTAAATCTTTCAGAGCGTACTCAACTGAGGCCTTTTACAAAACGTGTGCAAAATATGAATTTCATAAGTAGCTCATTATGGCAGGTTATCAATGACAACAGAACGATTGAATGAAAACATCCTACGTATTTATCCTATGTGTTCACTTGGAGTATGAAACCCTCAGCATAGCACAGTTGAAAAACATGCACCATCGAAACGCAACACTAAAACTTTGGTTAAACTGTGCAAATAAATATTCTAGAAAAAAAGGTACTTTTAACAATACTACCTTCTACAGAGAGTTGTTGACATGGAGATAACCGGTCCTGACCTGAACAATTGCAGTTATGTTTTATGCAAAAACCAAAAAGATGTCACGATTTGTTTATATAGTATCTAAGTGGCGTTGTAATGAACTACCGAGACTCAAAAATCTGGAACATTCACAACACTTTGTCTTTACTTTGCACTCTTCATTCCTGTACTGCAAAGAAACAACCTTGTCCATGCTTTACCCCTCAAGAAATAGGTTTTAGAAAGGCCAAGATGGTAATACTGTATAATATCTTGCAGTTATATTATATTTTGGTGGACTAATCTCCCTGTAAGGCCATTGCCTTCAATAAATAAAAATCTGTGAGGTACGTTTTCAATTGTTTTTTTTGTTTTTTTTACAGTTTCACAGTTTTACACTTGGATAGAATAATACACATTTACATTGATTATTGACGCCAAAGAGTCGATATCCTTATTACAGTTTCTGATCAAAGCCCTAAAACTGCAACGCTGTTTTGACAGTGAAGGGATCGAACCCTCCAACCTTAATGCACAAAGACGTCAAACAGTCAGCCTGCCTCTCCATTTTAACGACGACCACACCGATATGTGATTCGCTTGTAATAGTCGTTATTTAGCCATTGTGCACCTCCCAAAGCAGCCATCAAAATTAAACTGCGGAGATGGCCATACCCGATTGGCCATCTCAGACTGCAAATCAAATGAGAGCGTGTTCAAGCTAAGGCTGTAAACAGTATAGTCACTGGCCTAAAGACGGCAGCAAGGAGGAGAGCCTAATAAGGTGGCCTTAACCGCGTCCATCCAACAAGCATTTAAAGATGGGTGACAAAAGAAAGGAAAAACCTGCGGAGGAACATTAACGAAGGCAGATGTTTCCATACAGGTGCACTGGATGGTGTGATTACGCGATTAACATCCGATCGTGCTCTGCGGCATGCTTGCCCTGGTGATTCTGATTTTGTATCAACATGGCAAGAAGGAAAGATCTCACTTCTGAGATGACAATGCCCCCATCCACAGTGCAGGAGGGGGAGACTGAACGGTTTGACGAGTGTAAAAATTATGAGTCATATGCTACGGCCTTCCAGGTCAAAGCTGTTCTGGTGGCACACGCTGGCCAAACACCTTACTGAGACATTTTTTGGATTTAATTTATCACCCATTTGTACATCAGCACATACTTAACTCATTCACATACAAAAAATTACAAAAGATATTCTGCTCTTTTAGACTTTTGAGTGTTAGATTCAGTAGCATGTCTCTCTAAAGAGATCATACGAGGGCTCGCCGCAAGTTAAAAAAAAGTATATAATACTGAAAGATTGGGCAAAGGGAGTTGGGAACAAGATTTGGGACTCTGCCACTCAGTGAAAGCAGCCATCTAGACCGATAGTACCGTTGCGTTCCTTGGAACAGTCGCATCGGAGATTGCCGTTTGGCATGGGCCCACAGCCGGCTACAACGCCACAGTGCTTCAGAAGGCTGAGGCTCAAGTTGGAGGCTGTGGCGCCACTGGCGTCCTTAGGAGGGAAAGGCTTCATTGTGGACAGAATCATAGCCAGGCAGTCGGCAACATCTTTGTTAGGTGCACAGGCCAGGGCTGGGGTATGGCCTGTGTTAAGAGAAAGAGTGACTATAAGCAGTAATAAAAAACAGTGAGATCAGGTTTTCTGTTGCTCAGTATGTCCAAAGTGCAGAAGTGCATCTAACAGTATAGGAGCAACTGCCAACGCAATTTTAAAATCAACTTCCTAGAATAGTCCTAAGTGTATGACATATAATGTATGAATAGTCCGCATGTTTAACATCAATCTTTCCAAGCAACTAAAAATGTAGAGCTATCATTTATTCATATTCACCATTCTAAAATACCAGCAGTCAGATCAAAACTATTTGACTCCTTTTTGATATAGGTCTACTGTATTGTGTAGGGGAAAAAACAACATCACATCTAGCAACTATTAGAATAATTCAGTCGCTTAAATGAAACAGACACCCCTCGATAATTTGTAATCCAAATGTTTTTTTTATAGAAACTGCATTTAATAACTTAATAAAAAGTAAACGAATAAACAGTATACGAACGTAAAAGCACTAACAAGTGAGCTTGAAGTGGACCAAAACAATATTTAATTTGGACTCACCCTCCTCATCTACAGCCATCACAGCTGCCCCATGGCTTAGCAACACCTGCACCACCGTGGCCAAACCATTCTTTGCAGCAACATGAAGGGGCCTGCATAATGAGGATAGACAAAAAAGCAAGAAAAAAAATAATAATTCAAAACAACGTGTGTTCATTTGTGTTGGTTGATCACAGAAAATCGCTGGCAGGGGCTCAACTTGATCCAAAAACATAATTCTCAAGTTCCACCCTCTATATACAGGAAAAAGATAGCTTCTTTGGTGACATTAGTAACAGCGTATGTGAAACAAATTCAAAATAAAAGGTAATTAAACATTGTATATGCGTTATTTTGAGATAATCCTGAAGAAATTTTATCTAAGTCCATGTGCAACTAATGTTGATATTGGCCCAAAACCTCACACTGGTGGTGCACACGCAGAATTCTTAATGAATTAGTATATAAAATACTTTTCAATTGTACAAAAAGTAAAAAGTCTGTATTAAAAGCTCCAAGAGTAGCTTTGCGTGAACTTGGTAGAAATGTACCAGGACCCTTGCAGCCCAAAGTCCTACTCACATTTGCAGTGTGTTGTTGCTAGCATTTATAAGTGAAGGTTCACTTATCTCAGCTAGGATTAAAAGGGCGCACATCTCATGAGCCTGCATAGAAAAATACAAACATTTAAAAGTAAACAGTTTGCTGCTCCAAAACGAAATCCATCAAAACTATGTGTCTGGAGCAATATCAATATTTTGAATAGAATGTGCTATAGAAAAATCATTGCAGTGGTAAAAATGTAAACTTAAACATATGTTGATGTCTCACTTTGCCACAGGCCAGATGAAGAGCAGTGTTATCGTTGATGTCCAACAGGGTCAAATCAGCCTTTGCCTGGCGCAGAAGGACCTCTGATTGACGAAGAAGAGAAATTCCACGGTCACATACTGAATAAATCAATCAAAATATTTACTTCCTTATTTGTTTCATTCTTTACTTATCTAAGAAAGTAATGAATTTATTTAAGTATTTCTTTCAGAAAATTAAAGCACATTGTTCAACTGCTCACCAACAGCAGTGGTCTGTCCACTCTCAGAAGCGACCATCAGTGCAGAGCGTCCGGATTGGTCGACAGCGTTGACCTCTGCCCCCTGACCCAAGACCAGCTGGAGGCCAGCAACATTTTCAGAATAGGCAGCGGCGTGCAACGGGGTCCTTTACAAATGGCACAGCACAGCCACACACCATCAATGAAAATCAATTGAGTATTTGGAATTACTTTAAATGTCCATTTATAATGATAAGTATAGTCAAACAGCAAAAAAAAAAAAGCACACCAACCTTCCTTTGGCATCTTGTGTGTTTACCAACGCTTTTCCAACTTTCTGTAACAGTAGTTCAGCAGCAGCATCGTGGCCGTTGATTCTGCACACGACCACGAAAAGAAAACAGTCTCAACATGTTTCATCTAGCAGGAGGCAAAGGGAAGGTAAGATAATACCATAGGCCTATGTGGCTACGACACAATCATTACAGATTTTAACAGTCACTATGGCACTATCTTCGGAACCAAGTTGTAATTTCCTGGCAAAAGAGATCAAAAGACCACAGTGGAACATAAATATTATCTCTGGGTGTAATGTCTAATCACTACCCATAACCCATCGGAAGTGTATTGAAGTTTGGACACACAAGCCCACGTCCTTGCTTTTGCAATACTGACAACTCATCACTGCTGGCTTATACTGTTTATACTGTTTATACCGATCCACTGTCTATACTGTTT
>JAVQJS010056057.1:0-12523 GCA_036024795.1 Galaxias rostratus | reverse complement strand
TCTCTCTCTCTCTCTCTCTCTCTCGTGTCTCTATCTACTTTTCACTTTTGTTCCCTAGAGGTTAGATGTGCTGGCCAACATTTACTCCATGTCGCCGCCTGAAGGTGGTGTGTGGGACAGCTGCGGTGAGGTCCTGACCTCTGTCTACATGCCGGACAGCCTGACGGTCCAAGTGCCTGTAAGGAGAGACCACACAGCAGCCGACGTGCTCACCTCAGCCTGCCAGGTAGACGGAGAACCGAACCTCTGAAAGAAAGCTCTTTTCGTCTCCCTGGGCTCTTTCAGCATGGCCATTTTTGCATTGAATTATTTTAGAGACAGCCTTATTCTCACAAAAAGGTCAAGTTCTAAGTAATTCTACACAACAGCTTGCTAGCTCGCCGTGATTTGCGAGCAAACTGCCTTTTCAAAAGCTTGTTTGTGGGACATGGCTTGGTCCACACACTGCTGGCTTGCACGTTCCTCCAGCTCATGTTTCATTTGCTGTTAAAGTCATTGAGGGAGCATCTGCTGTGGCTCGTGCTTTTCTTTGTGTGGTCGGACTCCTTGTGCCTTGCCTTACACCTGAACAGAAGGATCTCCTAAACATGTAGACTCTGCTAAAGGCCCCAAACCTGTTCCCTAGGATCGAAGACGTTCGGACCTGCTCACTTTCCCTCTCTCTCTCTTTCGCTTACACACTCACCCATACAGCCACACACATCCATAAAGATGTATTCACAAACACACAGACACGCACTGTGTGTCTGGGCCATTTTTATTTTTCCATTGTTCCGTCTTTCTTCACACCATCTACTTTACTTGTCTTGCTTGGCGTGTCAAGCATTACTGGAGGCCATGTTGCGTGCAGCCCGTTGATGATGACTCTCTCTGTTTGGCAGTTGAAGCAGCTGGACCCTAGCCTGCATTGTCTGAGACTACACCGATGTGTGGGCCAGAATGTGGAGGTTCGATCACTGCTCTCCAGCGAATTGATCCAGGATCTGGTGAGCACACACACACACACATTCTTTAAGCTTATGGCAAATTATAAAATGTAAGTTGTACACAAACTAAAATGGATACAAGGTGTCCTTTACCTGTATGTTCTCTCCCTCTAGTTATATGATGAGTTGGAGGTGGTCCCATTAAATGTGTTCACCCTGCACATGGCCAGGCAAAGCTGCACTGCAGATTTTGGTAAGTGTGTTTGTTACAGCTAAATACCAGACAGACAAACCTAGACAATCTTTGCCAATAAGTATTTTAGCATTTGCGGCACATGTAACCACACCAAGTTTCGGATTCAGCCCTGGACAGATTTGTATTTTTGCAAAACCTTCCAAGATACACACACACACACACACACACACACACACACACATTCATACAGACGGATGAGCGCACAGGGTCAGCATCCCTGGAGCACTTAGGAGTTGAGAGCCCAAGGACAACCCACTTTTGACTGGTAGACTCTAGATGTGTTAGTTTTCTGTAGATGAGCACTCAGTTTTCCCGCATACAATTGTATTGGTATGGCAAGAGCCATCTAAATTTTTCACCAGCCTTTTCTATACTGTAGACCCAAATGTGCACGTCTCTGCGCTCCATTTCCACAGGTTTTGCGATAACCGGGCACATAGACATCCAGAAGCACAGCAGGATCTTTGTCAGTGAAGTGCTCCCAGATGGGCTGGCCTTTAATGAAGGTAAACGCGCGTTTTATCTCCTAAATGGTTCAGACATAAAGGGCTTCTTTGAGATGATAATATACAGTGAACTTTACATAAATAGAAACCCTGTGCTGTACTCCGCTGCCCTCCTCTCACCTGCTCTAGTTTCAGGAACGAAGGGGATTCACCCCAAGTAGGTTCGACAAGTATGTGACATGGCTGACCTTTACTTTGTGTGTGTTCTTGTGTGTGTGTGTGTGTGTTTGTGTGTGTGTGTGTGTGTGTGTGTGTGTGTTCTTGTGTGTCTATGCGCACCAATATCTTGCCAGGTCTGAGGCCAGGCGACGAGATCCTGGTTCTGAATGGCCAGTGTGTTTCCAGCCTGGACCTGAATCTGATCCAGACTCTGTTCGCTGAGCCGGCTCTCCAGATGAGCCTCCGCCGGGACGGCGCTCTGCCCTCAGTCCTCACCTCAGATCCCTGTGCGCTAACCTCGTCCCCCAGCCCCCTGAGCAGCCCGTCTCAACAGCTCCAGGATTCCCTGTACATACACCATCGTGCCAAGTCATCCTCAGGTAGATCCACTCATACACCGGCACGTTTACACACACATACACACACACACACACACACACATATCCCCGCACATAATTAAAACACAATGGTTTCCAGTTTCCATCTAACGGCCTGTAGAAAGGGGAAATTCTCTGTAAATTTAACGGAAAGGCACAGCAGCTGGTGTACGCGTGAATGCATGCTTGGCTTTGTTTTTTTCACACGCCCTTTCTCTGGTACTACTTGACATTCGCGACGTGACAGTTTTAGGTGTGTGTGACTTTTTTGTCAATCCCCTACTTTAGAAATGGTCTATCAGCAAGCTGTTGACCTTTTTTCTACCGGTGTTTGTACCTGACTGACTAAATAAAACACTTTCCCAATATTGGTTTAACGTTTAAATAAACTGTGGATAATTTTATTTGTTAAAAATTCTCCAGTTCTCCAGTTTTGTGTATTTGCAGTAATGTATTTTGGGTTTAGCACCTCCTCCCCCTTTAACAGTTAGCATTTCTTCCCAGGCAAGCAAGATAATGTGTTACACCTCTTGAACATAAAATCTTTGGCCCTTTTATGTTTTTATACAAAAAAACGCTAGAAGAATGGTTGAATGTTCTAAATAAGGAGTTAGACATGTTTAGAATCTGATCAATGGTCTTTAGTCATTCGTTTCCGTATGTGAAATGCTTAATCCCATCTAAGCTTTGCATGACTACAGAGGAGCTGTCATCGATTGGGCTCACAGATGTATAGTGTATTGAGAAAGCTTTGTCCCGTTTTTAAACCTAATCATTCTGAAGATAGAGGAATAGTTTGAATTTAAAGTCTCCATTAGAGGCTCATTCAGATTGTAGGATGGAGAGCAGTATGTGAGTGACTGATTTACAGAGAATCTTTCGGTGCAAATGGGTCTTAGTGAACTGAATGAATTGTTTAAACAGAATTATGTCACACAATAAAGAATATGTATCGAATAAAAGTTAGAATAAGTTTAGGTTTCATTTTTGTTTTAAATTGCTATGTCATAGCAGAACACCTTAAACCAAGAGTATCAATGCTTCACCTTACAAAGTTGATTTTGAGGTATGTTTACCTTGTATTAAGACTTTGTCTTGCATGAAAATGGAGAATAAGGCTGAAAGGACTCATTGGTTGCCGTACCTCCCTCTGCCTCTGGAGGGTGCATGATCCCAGGCAGGATAGGGGATGGGAGAGAGCAACGAAGTCAGGAAACCCTAGTGAAGTCGTTCACTAATGTTGCATCACTTATATTTTAACAAAATATATAGACCATATTTCGATTGGACATAGGTCACCTCAACTCCAGGTTGATATATAGGCCATCTATTCAAATAGACTGATGTATGAAGGATTTTAATTTTCTCTTCTTTATACTGGTGACAATGGGTTACAACAACAGTTGTCTCTCAACTGCAGTGTGTGGTCCGATGTGAAATGGATTATTGGCCGTGATCAGTCGCTCACAGCAGAATATCGGACTACTCTGTAGTCATACAAAGCTTAGATGGCACTAAACGTTTCACATATGCAAACGCATTACTGAAGACCATTGGTCAAAGTCAAAACATGTCCAAAACCTTCTTCAGAACATTGTCCTTCTGGATGTCTCTCAAGCCACTGTCAAATGCTAGACACTTGTCACAGAGTCACATTTAACCCGTGACTCCTTGTCTTAAAGAGTATATAAAGACGTTTTCCTCAGCATCGACTCTATGTTCATGGAGACGTATGACTGTAGTTCTATAGTGACTCACCGAGGAAGGAGCCCGGGATGCGTTCGTTTGACTGACGAGTGCAGTAGAAGTATCTGTCTAACGACGTCATGCCATGACCTCTTCCAGAACTGGGCTTTTTTCAGCTCCCCCTGATTCACAGGCTTCTCTGCCGGAGAAGACCATAACAAGACCAGGGCCGCCTGACACGGGCTGCTGTTTCAGTCGCGCGTCACACACAAACACACCCAACGGGCCGCGCCGTCGTGACTCTGAAGCTAACACTGTGTGTCTGTCGTCAGATGTGTGCGCCGCACCAGATTTCCCGGGTCAGTCCCTGGACTCCGGGCTGGAGAACGGTCTGCAGCACGCCCACCACAGCCACAGGCCCGTTCAGCACAGCAAGGTAGGTGCCACCTACGCCACACTGCCGTGGGATGAGTCAGCGCTGTCTTTCTGGCTCTGGGAGCGCCTGTGTCTCTGTGAGGACGCGTGTTTGTGTGGGTGCTTGCACACATCCATCACTGGTGAAAGCTGAGGAGCCAACGGTAGACAGGCTGGTAGTCTTTATATGGCAATGATTCCTCCATGATGGCCTTAGTATGAAGACAACTCATTGTGAGCACACACACACAGGGGGACTAAGGGGGTCAAGGTCTTCTTCCAATGACCATACGATCAGTTTTCTAGTTTAGCTGCTTGCTGTTGCCTCTCAAATCGTCACTTTGAAACACACTCGATTGCACTTGCTTCTAACCTCAGACTGTCCAGGAAGTAACATGACCAGTCTGGGTGGAAGCGTATCACTTACTCTAGCTCTTACGCCTAGGTCGCCTGTGGGCATTGTGTTCTCCATTTTGCTCATCTCTACGTATTTTTTGGAACAGCCGGTAACAGAAAGATGCAGAAGAAAAGGTTATGACGTTGTTCTGGCTTTGTTTGCACTGTTGTGCGGAACCTGACCACTGAGTACTCTTACCTGTGTCTAGAAGAGGTTAAAGAGGGTACCTTTGGTGCAGTGCAATAGTATGCTTGGCTTTGTAAACCTTTAGACCAAATCCTCGTCTAAACATTTTGAATCTCCACCGACATGTAAGTATGTCAACATATTTTTTATCTGGAACTCGCACGATTGTATTCCAATTTAGTCCCATAGTGAGTTATTTAGCCAGTGCACTTTTTGATATGTAAATAATATTTTATTGAAGTCATTAAATTAAGCGTGTGTGCCCCACAGGGAATAAGGTCTGGGCTTTATGGTAATAGATTTGCACATGAGGGAAGTGTCTGTGTCAGCTGTTATTATTGAGCCACACTATGATTAGTGGGTGAGCTCACCCTGAAACGTTGTTTCTGATGAGTAACTTCAGAATGCAGTGAGAAAAGTGAACGATTGTGTGTCTGTCTGTGCTTTTTGATGCTACTTTAACGACCAAGTCTTTGGACTAATTATGAGCCAATAGACCATCCATCACTTTATCACATTATCTTGCTCTGCATATCTGTGTGATGACAATGCTGTGAGGAGATAGAGATGGGACTACTTGGTCTCATTGGTTTAATAAAGAGTGAGAAATCTGTCTCATAAAATCACATTTTGCAGCTAGTGTGCCTTTGATGCTATCTAAGTGGATTGTTTGAGCAGTACTCTGGAGGAGCTGACCAGGGGTCAGTGAGGAAGTGGATTACAAAGGACAGGCTGCCCCCGCACCCCCTCTCTTTTTCTCTCTGTGTTTGCCCAGTGACAAGAGTCCGCCTTGCTGCGCTGGGATCTGCAGTGCAGCACTACTGCTCTGCTGCCAGAGCAGGGTGTTAGAAAGACCAGAGGAAAGGTGTGTGTGTGTTTGTGTGTGTGTGTGTGTGTGTGTGTGTGTGTGTGTGTAGGGGGGGGGGGGGGTTGCTGTGTGAATGAACGAGAGTGCGACGGGGACAAAGAAGGAGGCTATATCATCCCTGTATCCCCAAGAGACACGCGGTGGTAGGAAAAAGGGCAATAAAACCATGTGCAGCGAGATATTGTCTGGCCAAATCTGATTGCTGCCGTCCCAACCGGTGGAATTTAATCTCTGTTCTACTAAGGGGGAGTGTATCCTCAGGCAAAACACAATAAATCGGGTCGTCGGGTAGAAAAGCACTTATGTATCAGCATAGGCACGAAACCACGCGCACACTGCAGTGTGAAAGTCTTTCGAGATGGATGAGAAGTAAAGGCTCCTTTCAGGCTCCCCATCACAGTCTGGATTCGCGGGCTGCGCTAGACTGACTACTCTCTGATTAATTGGTCCGGTGCCTTTCAATTTGCTCTTATTACTTTTGTGAACAGCCTTGTTATACGTTGGTGTGTGTGTGTGTGTGTGTGGGGGGGGGGGGGGTTACGGAGTGGCCTACCAAGCTGTTACCGTAGCCTATTGTTAACCATTAAGGTGAATGACAGATCCTCAAAATGGTGCTTGATAGAGGCATGCGCAACATGATGTTTGGCCACAGCAAACACCATTTAGCTTGTGCTGTTTTTATTTGATTGGCCTCGCACTGTTGAGAAACATTTAATCACCGCCATGGTGGACCCACTAAGTTTAAGTGCAATAGGATGGATATAATAAAATGGATAAAATCAGTGGTGTGCTGCC
Organism: Galaxias rostratus; assembly: GCA_036024795.1. Taxonomy (NCBI): domain Eukaryota; kingdom Metazoa; phylum Chordata; class Actinopteri; order Galaxiiformes; family Galaxiidae; genus Galaxias; species Galaxias rostratus. Next base: position 5,953 of record JAVQJS010056057.1, on the reverse strand, counting down.
AACTCATGTCAGTATGCACCAGCCCACAATTAGAACAATTTACACACGGGGTGATGTAGTCTGTTTTGTTTTTTATTGTCATCTTGATTTATTGATTGACTGCTTGATTTTAAGGAGGGTGGTCTTTGCTAGTTGTCTCTCTGTCTGCCACGTGGCTAGATTGTCACTGCAAAAGATAACTCACTCTCTGTCAACCTACCGATTGAAATAAAGAGTATTTTAATGCCTCCTACCAAAAGGGTAAGAATCTGCAGGTCTGTTTGGGGGGTCGGTTAGGGATTCGGAGCAACCGCTGTGTCTGTTTCTCCTCCCTACTCCAAAACGTCCCTGGTCACTGTCCCTCCCACCACCATTAGACAGATGAGTGTGTCACTAAGTGAAGGGGGCCGAGCTGGGCTGGTCACCCGCGTTCTGTACTGCTCCTCTAAGGAATACCTTAGGAAGACACGCCCTCCTATTCTAAGTTCCAGATCAAACGTTCCCACAGCACTACTAGCCTATTTGTTGTTCCCAGTAAAATGTACCCTATTTCGTCCTGATCGGGCTACAACTCCTTGAGTACCTTTGTCATTCAGCCTAAGATTTATTTCAAGGTGACACAATTCCCCTAATTGGAAACCAACATCACTGATTTGAAAGTAGTTACACTTTGACCTGTCCGCAACAAAAAGATACAGTCACAAATCCCACTTCCGTTGGCCAGCTGCCAGTCCAGATTAAGCCTGTTCACTTCCCCCTTCTCTAGACCTTTAACTAAGAGCCTTTGAGGAGATTTGTAAGGAGAGCAAGGATGACCACGCCATCCATCCAGCCTGTCGCCGGAACAATGGATGAAGAGACTTGGCTTGTTTTGCTTGTTTCTATTACTATGCCTCGTTGAACTGTGTGAAGTTCTATAACACGTTTCACTGTGAAGAAATTCAGTGTTTTCACACTTTCTCGAATGTGTCTGTATTGAACTGTTCTGTATGGTGTGGTGGATCAAAAAGTATGAACTAAAGTGGCATAATGCGTATAGATTTAGGACTAATTGCTCAATGTGTTATTATACATTCTTTTGGGAAATGTCCATTAAGACCCTTCAATAAAAGCAGCCATTCCACAGTTTGCCTCTCTTGTGCCTGGGCATGCTCTGTGTGAGTGTGTGTGTGCTAAGTAAGTCCATCAGCCGCCATATGGCTGTGAAGCAGCCTAATAATCTGGGGCTTATTGCAGGCAGTGGAGTTGGCATGGCCAGTGTTAGTCAACATTCCACACAGGCTAGCAACAGCACAGGCCTCGACAACAGAGTAAGGCTAAGAGACAGACAGAGGGGAAGAGAGACACAGACAGAGAGAGACCGACGAGAGGGACCCCCAGCATACCCAGGAAGCCGTGCCCTGATGCCTCAGTCGGTGGCGTTGGTCCTCTCCGTCCCGGTGGCGGCCCTGGAGGAGGAGCCCCGGCCGTGCGTCTACCTGAGCGCCCTCATCGAGCTGTTCATCCGGGAGCAGTCCCCGGTCCAGGCCCTTTGCTCGCTGCTGGCCATGCTCTGGTTCTGGCCCCCGGGCTCCGAGGCCGAGGAGAAGGACCTCTTCCTGGGCTCGGCACTGCTCACCATGCGCCGGCTGCTTAAAGACAGGCTGGCCCGCCTGCTGGACGACATGTCCTCCTGCGTGGCCTGTGACAAAGGGCCGAAGCTCAACAAGGCAATGGTAACGTAGCCAGGAGGGGCCTGTGGTCTTTGTGGATGTAGATTTACTGTACCCATTGCTTTATGACCTCCATGTCAACCCGAGGGATCTGTTTATCTCTGCCTTCCTAGCGGCCCGTTTCTGGGTTTATCGGACAGCACCTCAGTGTCGGGTCACATGGGGGCACGGTGTTACCTGGAAGCAGGTGTCCGCTGACATTTATTTGCGTCATGAGGACTCCCTTTCACCTTTGTGGGGGTATTTATTAGCTGGCCATCAGTGGCTTTAAGAGCTTCATCGTTTTACTGTTCTTCTAGGCGCTTGACAGGTGGTGAGAGTGCCATGGCATCCATGCCTGTTTCACCGGCGTTGAGGAGGTCTGCTTGGTGAGCCTGTGCTCGAGTCAACCCGGGGTTGTTTGTTTTTCTCGTGACGGGTTAGGAGGATTAAGGACAGCCGAAGGGATTCCCATGACTACACTGCAGTTCTCCATTGAATAACGCCACCAGGGGGAACGATGGTATATAGAGGCATCCTGCCCCTCTCTGGCTTTTATTTAGCATGAGGCATATTTTAACAGCAGAGATGCTAATATCTCCCCCCCTGTCTCTTTGTACGAGCAGCCACGCTGCACAGTAAGGCCTCCCTCGCCTAGGGGACTCTCCGGAATGGGTTTTAAATCCACGGCTCTTTCATTATTAAAACACGCACTTTCAAGCTCCTCTGAGACGCGACGGAATAATATTTGTTTAGAATGAATAATAAAAGGCGCAAATGGGCTCTGGCGGAGGGATGAAGCGGGGCCTACCCTCTCCCTCTGAGTGATTTATGAGCCACTGTCTTTATTTATTGAGCTTTGAAAGGAGGACGGCAACATGGCACAATGGCCCCCTAACCTGCTGAATGAATCACCCAGCGCACCCAGCGCCCGGGCCAACTCTCGCCCGCTCTCTTAAGATGGCGTGACAGGACACTTTTCCTGTGAGGGATGGAGGGAGCTAGCTCCAGGGACGCGACATATTTCACACGCAACCTCTTCTTCCCCCCTCCTCATTCTTTCTGTGCGTGTGTTTGTTTGTTTACTTGGGTAAAAAGGGGGCCTCTGCTGGCGATGTGCGGAGGCTTCTTCTTTGATTTGAGCTGGGTTTCATCAGGGAAGTAGGGTGAGCTCTGTACATTACCACTCTTTGGAGGCGGCAGAGATGTGAGAGAGCGAGATGGAAGTGACAGCGTTTTGGTTCCACTCCCCATCTAGGCAGAGCAGTGCATGTTTGACGAGCGCGGGGCTTTCCAACCTCCTTGTTTACGGTATACAATTTGAATACAGATTGTGTGTGTAGGGGTGGGTGTGTGTCTGTGACTGTGTTGTGCAGCGGATGGTTGGAGGTAGGGCGGGAGCGAGGGGAAAGTGTCTGTTTGCGTTTGTACGAGACCAAGACAGAGAGGTGTCGCTGATGACACCTTGCCTCCAGCGTAGAATGGAAAATGTCCGGCTGGATAATCGGCCCTGTTGGCAGGCGGCGCTGTTAATCTGGCAGCACCGACAGCCGTTTCTGTGACCTCTATGGTCGTCATAACGAGTCCCCATCTCAGCACTATTGTGATTAGCTACCAGTACTCGACAGCCATCATTCAAGGAAGAGTACGCTAATGTAAATGCTGTGAGCTGTCAAAGGCAGGCAAGGTAGGTCTGGTAGAATATGAGTAGTAAAGTGTGTTTAGATTGAAATTTCTCATTAGCAACTTGGTTTCAAATGTATATCGCTAAGGATTTTTCTTGATACAATGTGTGTGTGACATTGGATTTTGAATGGCATTGGCCAGCCCTGTAGCCCGACCCCTGGTATAATGCCACAGAGGGCATTGACCCCCCCCTCCATGTACTGGCTCAGAGCCTCTTCTATTGGAGCCACACATTCCTGTCAGCGGGCTGCTGCAGGCCAGAAGAGTCCACATTGTACTGAGGCTATTGAGAGAGAGAGAGGACACACAGCAGACCCTGCCCTGGCATCCCCATTCTGTGGTCTGGAAGCGACCCAGGTTCATGATGAGAACAGAGGAGAGCAGCGGAGAGAGAGAGGGGAAGATAAAGAGAGATGTGAGAGAGTGGCTGAATGCGTATATGGAGGGAGAGAGAAGAAAAGTCAGAGAGATGAATTATGAGAGCATTGAGGAATGGGGTAAAATAAGGGTGAGCCAGGAAGGCACAGAAGGAGAAAGTCTGATAAATAAACCAAGCATATGAGAGAGCGTTGACCTTGCTCTCTCTCTCTCTCTCTCTCTCACTCTCTCTCACACGCGCGCACACACAAGCACACACACCACATACACAAATGGTGCAGTCCAGCCATACACTCTTGATTGATATGTAGATTAGCAGCGACCAGCAACGACCAGCAGCAGGCAGTTTTGTGGTGCCCTCCCCTCAGCCCAGAGGATCAATGGTCTTCACGTCATCAAAGTCCACTCTACAGGTGGTGTTCAGACTGGCGCTTGGTGGACAGAGGCTGGAGGCAGAGGCAGAGGGAGCCTGACCGGTACCTGACGAGGGGGAGGCCGAGGTGGGGGACAGGCAGGGACGAGGAAAGGAATAGCTGGCCCTTCAAAGCGAGAGAGAGTGAGGGATCCAGTGAGGACTTGAGGCCCACGGCACCTTAAGCCTGTTTTCTAGTCCGGGACCATCCAACGAGGGCCACCTCTGTGTGGTGCAGCCTGACTGAGAACTAGTTAGCAGGGGCAGCCATGGCAGGCTCCCGGGCCGCTCGGTGGCATAGGAAGGGCTGCTCTCTGGCCAGGAGGACCCGGCGACAGGCCAGGGTCACATGGAGGCTCCTCTACAGACTGTTTCACACGGTGAGTGAGACCAAGACTCCTAAAGTTGGATGGGAGTTGTAAAGGCGCTTGAACACGCGGAGGGGTTAGTGGATTTTTAGACCGTTTCAGAGAACAAATAACTTGAAACTTGTTGGATTTAGCTTGGCTTTGAACTCGGGTGAAACAGTCCTTGAAAAAACAAGACAGCCAGTCATTGTTTGTATGAGACTATCAGCAATGATAAAAAATATGTATGTCACCAAATATGATGTAGTATTCTACCAGGGAACTCCAGAGAATTCCATTGTTTCGCATAAAAAAGATGATTGCTGAAAGTGCTAAACCAGTTAGGGGCGTCGGAGTGCAGCCAGGACCCGTCACCCGCCAGCGGCAGAAAGGGTGAGATAACCTGAATGGGAGGCGAGACGAGGGCTGTCGACTCGGCTTGTCCCCGCTGACGCTACCAGGCTTTTCTCCCGCCTCCGCAGGCTCCCTTTCTCAGCTCTTAATTGGGTATTTGGGTTAGCTGTCAAGCACACCGCGTCCTCCGTGTCGGTGGGGCCGCGGCGGCGAGGTGAGGCAATGCCTGAGTCATGTCCATGCCCCCCACCCCCCTGCCGGATCTCCTCGTCACGATCTAATGCAGGTTTCCCTCGTTAAGACCTGATAGAACTGCCAATGGACTGAAAGGTGTGAGGAGCGTGTGTGCGCTCGCGTGATCTTGCGTCTGGGTGTGAGGGGGGTGCAGTATAATTATCGTCTCCCTCCAGTCTGGGTTGCTTGTGTGTCTCACCGGCGTGTGAGGAGAATCTGAGGATGTCTCGTCTCCCCCGTGCGTGCGCCTTGTTTGCGTGCGTGCGATGAGAGCCGGGCTAACGGCGGCGGGGCAGAGCGTGAGTCGCTCCACCGGGCCTCTGAAGAAGCAGGCAGACCCCCTGGTGACTGCACATTACGCTTATCTGTCTTCACAAAGCTGCCTCCTCCCCTCCAGCTACCGCCGGCTATTTGATGAATACGCCGACATGGCATCCTTAAACCTTGTCGAAACGGGCGCTCCTGCGATATGGAATCCGGTTTAAGGGCGTGTGCACTTTGAACCCTGGCTGAATGGCAGGCTACGTGCTGCCAACCTCGGCTTGTCCTGACCTGGGTAGCTACTGGAGGAGTTATATAACGATGGTGTCTGTCTTGCTCGCTGATAAACAAGTCTGTGTGGGAAATGAAGAAAGTATTTCTAATGATAAGTCCCTACCCTTAGAACTCTGGAGTCTGTCTGTCATGGGTGGTCTGGCTCAGAAGTGACTGTCTTCTAGCCCAGACATTAGACTACAGAAAGGCCATTTGAGCTTCTTTACCACACACACACACACACACACACACACACACACACACACACACACACACACACACACACACACACACACACACACACACACACACACACAAACTAGCTGTTGCCGTATCAC
>JAVQJS010056027.1:0-13866 GCA_036024795.1 Galaxias rostratus | reverse complement strand
GCAGTGGTTAGCACTGTTGCCTCACAGTAAGAAGGTCCTGAGTTCAAATCCCACCTGAGGGCCTTTCTGTGTGGAGTTTGCATGTTCTCCCCGTGTTAACGTGGGTTTCCTCCGGGTACTCCGGTTTCCTCCCACATTCCAAAAACATGCAGGTAAATTGGTCACTCTAAATTGTCCGTAGGTGTGAATGTGTGTGTGAATGGTTGTCTGTCTGTGTTAGCCCTGCGATGGACTGGCGATCTGTCCAGGGTGTACCCTGCCTCTCGCTCGAAGTCAGCTGGGATAGGCTCCAGCCCCCCGTGACCCTGCATAGGATAAGCGGTTCTGATAATGGATGGATAAACTAAGTTGGCCTGTTGCCAATTTACGTTTTTACATTCAAGTGGTATGTGCAACTGAAATGTCTGAAATGTGTATGTTGTCATACAAACTGTCCAGGTTACTACAAAATAATCTTCTACATGTGGTAGTAGACTAGCCTAAACATTTTTACAAGAGATGAAAGGAAGCCTTGATTGGGCCAATAAACTTACATGTGTGGATCATAAAATACTCTGCAGCTTACTCTGAAGTATGGCAGTATCGAGGTTAACCAAGGGCAACCAAGGGTTTCTGTTGCGTCTAATGACATGGTACAGTTACTTGTCAAACTATGTTTCTGCACATCTTTTTCATAAACTTTAAAATCACACATTGCCCTTGACTATAAGCTTAAAGACTCCACCAGTTGTAATACTGCGTCAGTTTCCTCAATAGTGTGATGTGAAATGCTGCGCCTGTAAAGGATTTTACAGTAAACCACTTCCCTATTATGTAATGTTTCTGATTTGTATCCTACTATGTGTTCTTGACCGCCTACCTCCCTTCGAAATAATATAGTAAGCAAGTAACCACGTGTAGCTACATTGTAGTTTATTTGTTATCAAATTCACACATCTTTGTTGGTGGCCATCCAAAGGGCAGGAGGCATTACATGAATTGCATCAGTGTACCATATAACAACCTTTTCATTCAACCGCATACAAAATACACATACAAAGTAATTGCACAGGTTGATGTACGCTCGACGTACAATCGCTTCCCTTTTAACACTGAAGTAAGGGGGAATGTCTGGTGTAAATAAAAGGCAAAGCAAATTCTTTCTGACATAGCCAGCGTTTCTAATGAAGTGTAGATTTTAAAGATCGCAGCACGATTTTTTTTTTTTTGTCTAATAATAAAGTGAAATGTTCATAACAGCAGACCATTGATTCATAGAAGAGTTGTAATCAACTACAGTACGAGAAATAAGATTAGATTTGGAATGCATAATTACAGTAATCATAAGGCATATTTGGCAGCAAGGTAGGTAGTAGTGTCCTCTACACAGATGTTCCTTCCTTCAGTTTCACCTCTCCCTGAAACACGACAAAAAAATCATCAGGAATGACCACAGAACAACCCAGACTCATCCGTTCAGAACCAGGAGAGAGCATGGCTTTCTCACCTTTCCCTCCAGCTGTCCCTGGAGCAAACTGACCATCTCCTTCTCTTTGGCTAGCTGCTCCTGACTGGCTTTAAGGAGCTGCTGTAGCTTGGTGGCTGCTTGGCCAAGGTCTTTGGATAGCTTTTTCTCTTTCTCAAGACGTTCCTATAGAAAGGGAAACCACACTTAAGGTGCTAACTCAACGGCAAGCTTCCACCATAACCACACAAACCCGTGGATCACGTCCAAAGAGGCCGTGTCCGGAATGGTTCACTATTCACATTTTAGGGCCCTATTAAGTGATTAGCCATTTTGTCTCTGAATTGTAGTTAAAATGTGTGGAACACATGAGGGCACTTCTTGCTTCCAACAATGCACTGTAAACTCCAGCGAAGGAAGATGAACTAGAACTAGAATATCAAAGCTACCAAAATACATTGCAAATTCAAAAATTGCATCTCTTATCGGCAGTTATGGCATCTACACCAACTTTTCCGACCTAAATTACTGAAATTTGCACTGATTGCCAGCTATTATAACTTTCAAACCCACACGTGACAAACATAAACATTTAAATCTAGTTGAAACAACTGTCGTTTTCTAGTGACACAGCTTTTAACGTAAAGTGTTTGTAAGTGGGATCACAATACTTTTACATTTGAAGTTATGTATGCTGAATCACAGTTTATGGAACATTCTGATTCTACGTTCTTTAGCAGTGTATTGAACAAACACAATTTAAATAAACATGAATGCCTTTAAATTACTGGGAAATAAGGTAACAGAGACGATGCATCTTTTGCTGTCAACATTTGCTTATGTGCCTGATGGACACACTTAGATGATGTACGATTAGTGTCGGAATTCACATATTTTGTATGCGTAGGTTACAATTGACTAGGGCCCTCAAACTATTACCCTATATAGGTAAATACAAATTACGGAATAGCGAGCCATTTTGGATACTGCCAGAGACAATTGAAAAACTCTTACAATATGCATTTTTTTAATTTATTTTTATATTAAGATGAATCCAGGTAGGCTACAGACCCATTAGTGTCTTTACACACACAATTGCATTAGCATGCGGGCTCAGGCTCAAGCTATGGTGAATCACTGAGTACCTTCAGCAGGCCGACGTCCTCGGTGTCAGTCAGTGTTGCCTCTCCAGAGCTCTGCAAGAGGTCCAGCTGGGCCTGGAGCTCAGCCACCATCTTCTGGGACTAACCGGAAAACAGCCACCACAAACACACGAGCCGTTAAATACACCATAGGTCATCATTGTTTATATGTTGAAAGTTTTGACAAAAAGTGTGCAGCGATCATGTTTGAGTAAGAACAATATAATGTGTAAGCGGACAGGTGTTTACCTGCTCAAAATCGCCAGAAAGCTGCTGCAACACAACCTTCTCATTCTGCAGTTTCACTGCACTCTGACTTAATTGGCTCTGGACCTACAAATGTACAGAGCACAAAACAGCTATAAAAATAGATGTGTCTGCTTAATATCATCGAAGGCACACCCACACGGGCAAGCGTGAGACGGTTAGTGACAGGAAAAGACAAGAAAAAAAAGAGTGTTTAACTGGCTAGTGGTGTTTTTTGGTGTGCGTCCAACCTTAGTCTGTAAGACAGAGTGCATTTTATTTGAAGTTCTATACACAAAAACTTGCATCCACACTCTGGCAAGCAGTCCACTCTGGCCTATGTTAGTGCATTTTGTCCACAGCAAGCAAATCAAACTTAGGTCAGGTTGGCAGAATAAAAAAGCCAAAAGAGAAATAAATGGAAGGTGACCATGCTGTGGTAGATGAGAAAAGTGGTTAGGGTTAACTGCAACAGAGTATTGCACACTGGATAAACACAAGTAGTGATGTTAGATAGCAAGTACTGGACCAACTGGAAAAACCAGCCCCGATGACAAACATACTGTGTTGTTAGTAACCCGATACTAAATACTGAGGACTAAGTAACATCTCATCAAATCTGAAGGACATAGACACAACTCCGCCTAACAGATATCTTGTAGACAGCTTGTCCTCAAAAGAAAGTGTTTTCTGGGGTTATCTGGGTGATAATTAAAAACAACGCTATGTCGTTTTGTAAATGGCGGGGAGGTCTTCAGAGGTCAGAAGAGGGCGGGGGGGTCGGGGTGTGCCCAGTGTCCAGTACTTTCTAAACAGGAGGTTGTGGGTGCCGTGTGACCGCTGCACCCTGACCTGGCTTAGGTGGGCCTCCGCTGGGCCGTTCTGTGGCCCAGGGGCCGTGTCCGCTCTCTGGGCACACTCTGTGGCCTCGCTTAGCTGCTCTCGCACCTGGAAAGGCAAGCTGACACTCATCACCGTTCACCAAACCACTCAGCTACCCTCCGTCATTCCAGTGATCTGTTCCCACACTTTCACGTCTTAACTCCACGTGGCTTTCACAAGTCATCACAACTGTCAAACATGAAACTGAATATAATGTTATAACTTGGTGTCGAGAGCCAAGTTAAAAGTGTGAACGTCAGAAGGAGTTTGTAATAACTTGTATGTTCGTTGTGTGTGTGTGTGTGTGTGTGTGTGTGTGTATGTGTGTGAAGAACTTACAATAACCAGCTCCTCCCTTTGGGCCTGAGCCTCTTTCTGGGCCACCTCCAGCTGACCCTGGGACTCTGACAGCAGCAGCTTCAGCTGGAGACACACACGCACACAACAGGGGATGAGAGAGAGAGAGAGAGAGAGAGAGAGAGAGAGAGAGAGAGAGAGAGAGACATACCAACACACGAGGGAGAAAAGTGAAACATACCCGTGTCATCTCCTCTAAATTAATTTGGGTGTCTGACGAGATGGAGTCAGACTGCTTCTCAAGCTGGGCTTCCAGAAGCAACATTTGCTCCTTCAACTAAAGAAAGACATGGAGGCCGTGAGTACAGCACAGGTGTTTGAAAGAACAAACACAGTGAAATAAATGGGTGGTTCAAATGATTTGGTTGGTCACCTGTTCTGTGGATTGGCTTTCTGCCTTCAAGGTCTCTGTAAACACTTCCAAAGTGTGCACTCTGTCCAAAGCCTGGAAGGTGTGACAGTTCTGGGTTAGAACACAAAGGAGCCCGTTGATTCAACTATCACAACAGAACTCACCTCTTTCAACTGCTTCTCTGAGTCAGCCATCTTGGACAGCCACACATGCTCCTCTTCCTCTACGCTCTCCTGCAGATCCTTCAACATTCCTTCCTGGAATGGAGAACACAACCAGGTCAGACATCTACGTGAGGAGGAGGACACCTACTCATACGACGCTAGAGTCACTGTTAGGTGCACGGACCGTTTCTGCCAGGACTGTCCTGTACTGCTCACACTCTGCTTGCACCGTGCTGTGGCTCTCCTCGGTCTCCTTCAGTTTCTCTAGCAGCTCCTAAAAACATCACACAAACATCAGACCAGTCCAAAGGTGACTTACTGTACAGTAGAGGGTGCTGTAGTAACAGTAGGCCACGCTTACCGACAGCTGTGTGCTCGACTGAGACGCCTGGTGACTAGCGAGAGCCTCTTGGGCTTCGTGTGTGAAGTCTTGCAGCCAGTTTGACTTTAGGACAACAGAAGGCATGGGGTGCTGGATGTTAGAGCAAACTACCGTGATCGTAACCAAGTTCCAGAAGGGAGCATTTTTCAAATGGCGTTTTCACTACCTGCTCTGTTTCTACAGGGATGTGTGGGAAGAGTGTTTGTAGGGTTTCTTTGGCCTTTGTTTGGAATGCCCTCAGTTCTTCTATTAACTCCTCCTGAAAGAAATTGAGTCAGACAAACCTAGGTACTAAATCACAGTGGGGCGTGATGAGAGATTACGATACTATGTCATGTGATACTTACATTGTCACCGGTATTTGGTTTCTGTGTTGCTTCGGTCAGCCGCTCCTGTAGTGACGCAATGAGGTCATCTCTCTCTATCAGCCTGACCAATGCACCGTGGGAGAAAAGCCAGGTTTGAGGACCTTCAAGGATATAGTAGGATCCAAATATCTAGATTTCAAGGCATCCAGAAGCATAGAGTAACCTTCCCTACCTGTTCTGCAGGAGTTCCAACTCTGCAGAGTTGTCTGACTGCTGAAAGAGAAAGAAAGTGAGACATCAGCTACCTTCAGATTTCTGGTCTCTTCAACAAATGTCCAAACAACAAACAACTGTGAGATGAGCTCATTGATGCCATTCTTACAGGAGCATGCCTGAGTTGTTCATACTCTTCTTTGAGGTTTGAAAGTTCGTCTTGAAGTGATGCGATGAGGCTCACCTCCTCGCTAAAGAACAGAAAGATTCCAAAACAACAGTATAAAACAGTCCATCAAAAATGTTATATCACTATCTTTAGATAAGAGACCAAACTATTTCAGGGACAGTAGACAGTCGAGAGATAGAGGTGCACACCTGTTCGATGTCTGCTCCGTCTCCAAGGTAGTGTCTTCCTGCTGAAAGACAAAAAATTACTTATTCAATAACCTGCTTTCAACTGTTACATTCATTAGGTACAGCGTGGAGCTACTACTCACAGCACCAGCGGTAGCCTCCTGTTTCATCTCCTTCAGTTGCTTCAGTTCCTCGCTGAGTAGATCCAACTGGCTGTCCCTCTCCTGAAGACTGACAGAGGAACGTGGAAGGTTCACATAGAGGAATCACAACCCCAGGTCTACGGCTTGACGTTAACAGACAGTAGATCCCACCCTTACCTTAGCGTCAGCTGTTTCAGCTCTTCAGAGTTGGCCTGCTAGAATACAAACCAAAATCCTTAGCAACCATAGTCTGGCAAAATCTCTTCTACACGTTCACCCTCCTAATAGACAGTCCCGTTTTACCTTAATGGTGTCCTCCTCCAGAGACTTGTTCTGGTTGGCCTCTAGCAGGTTATTGATGCATACCAACTGCTGCTCCAGTCGGTTCTTTTCCTCCTGGGCCTGTTGGAGCTGGTCTGCGAGGCCGTCTACTTGGGCAGAACGGTCTTTTAGCTCAGCCTCCATGCTCTGCACATGGGCCTGCATCTCTGCAGGGACAAGGACTACAGTCAAAAGACCCACTCATCACTTTATTTACATCTATATCTTCAAATCTCTTGTTATAACAAAAAACAGAGATTGTCCAGACCTGTGAGCCCTCTGTTTTCCTGCTGGGCCTTCTGCAACTTGTTCTGGGCTGTCCTGAGCTCCTCACACACCTCCTCAAGTTTCCTCTGTACTGCCTGCTCCCTGTCCGCATGGCCAGCCTAAGGAGGACAAGCAGTACAGGTCTTTTACAGAAGGGGGCAGCCGAGCCTCGCTGGGTGTGATAAGTGTCAAACACCCACAAGTCGACATTCCTAGCAGAGTGGTGATATGTGCAACACACTATTTTCCCATAACTGAAAAAGCACTCAGCAGAGCCTTTTCATTTTTTGAAAAACAAGTTCTAAAGAACTATGCAGAATTGAATTTGAAAGCTGGAATGCGCATATAGGACTCACTTAAGGCACAAGCGAGTGTATAAAACTGCTAAAAGGCTTGTGGGCCAGGATGTTGCCAAATGATTAGACAAAACAATCCCTGGACTGTCAGGAAGCTGTAACTCACTCAACTGCAGCATACCATAATAGATCAGAGAGCACTTCTGCCTTGTGAAGAAGAAGAGCACAAATGGACACTCTGCAGAGAATGACAGTTTGAGCCTGATGTAAACGTCAGTACATTGACTAGATGGTACAGAGATTTGGTCAGATGGGATACCTTCCAGCTGCTGCTGCAAAGCGGTTTCCCCCTATAAAACCATTACTGTGTGGCTAAATTCCAGTTCAACCCGGAACTGTGTGAGTACAAGGCTATCAGACAATCAAAACCATGGAATTAGGGGGGTGGCGGACACAGGTGGCTAAAGCCTGAGCTTGTAACAAACAAACACCCAGCGTATTTTGCAGCTGCATTGTGTGCAATGAATGACGGGGTTGGTTGCTGGACCTGCAGCAGGGCGAGCTGGCTCTCCGAGGTGGAGATCTTGGCCTCCAAGCCTCTTCTGGCATGCTTGTCAGCTTGCAGGGCCTCAGTCTTTTCCCCCAACTCCTTGCTCAGCTTGGCACAGTCCTGACGAAGCTTGTCCAACTCTAGGTTTTGCCTAAGGAAGCCAGACATCGAGTGAAAAACCAAGTGAAGGAGAGAGGTCAGACATACACTCCATCTATACTCTAGGTACAGTCTGCATGTCAGTCAACATTACAGACTCAATATCACAGTTATACTCAAATGTAATAGTAAAACAAAAACATTTTTGTAGTATAACTAAAACCTAACAAGTCAGCTGTTAAAGAGCAAGCACAGAGGCTACAGTGAAATATTGGTGCCCTTGTCTACTGAAGACGCAAGACAGACATTCTTTCCACACTGTGGTGCCGTCCCACTCACTTGCTCTCGGCCTGACTGGTGGCCTTATTGAGGGCGTCCCGAAGGATGGTGTTCTCCTGCTGCAGCCGGGTCATCTGGGCACTGGGGCCTTTCTCTAGCTGCTCCTGCAGGGCCATGTTCTAACAGGCAGAGAGAGGGAGCTTGAGACAACCCCATCAAACATAGGTCCCCAATGGAAGAACATTGGCCTGCTACAATTTGATTAATGCATTGGTGAGACGACAACCGCCTTAACAATCAGCTACTCACTATTTTTATGTCAAAAAAGTGTATTTTGACGGAATATTTCCTTTGCTTTTCACTGTTATGTAGGTAAGGAAATACTGTACAACTTCTAGCTGCAATTTTAAAAACTTCTAGAAGCAATTTTTTGAAGGACCAATAACTACATTTCAAGCGACAGAAATCATTAGCAGTCAATCCACAGGGGAAAGTTGTATCGATGAGATTGTGATCTTGGGCCAGTAAGGAGGACGGACCTTGGCAGTAAGCCTCTGGCTCTGGGCCAGGTGGTCCTGGTAGCTGGCCTGCATGCGTGCCTGCAGAGCAATCATCTCCTGCTCCCGTTTACTCAGCTGGGAGCTCAGCCTGGTCTCTACACTGGCAACCTTGGCCTTCTCAGCAGACAACTCCTACACACATACAACATTATATAAGGAAGACAAACAGTCAGGCAACTCTAAACCCCACTTGCAGTCACCTTTGTTCCCCATAGAAAATGTATTTATTTCAGGGCACTTTCTTATTTATCCTACAGTCAAGAAGTAATATTAAGTATTTAATATCAAAATAATAAAGGTCTCAAACCCGTGTTATTTCTCTCAGGCGGCTCTTGGCGGCGGCAGCATCTTCCTGTTCTGTAGCCAGCTGCTTCTCCTTCTCCTCAAACTGCTTCTTCAGCACAGCCATGGGGTCTCCTTTCTGAGTGGCCTGGGAACACACATACTCATTCATGCAACAACGACCTCTTCATAGACTAGATCTATCCATGGGTCAGCGAATAGCTTCCTTGAGGACTGCATACACTGCCCTTCCATTGAATCCCAAAGATGTGCCTGTCTCATACCGTTTTCCAGGTGTCCTTCTTGGAGCCAGCCTTGTCGGACAGGATCTCGATGAGTCGCTGGGCCTCTCCTTCACTGAAGACCATGCTGCTGAGGGTGGAGACCACAGCCTTGTAGGGCAGGTGCACGGGTGTGTCAGCCGAGTCCCCCGCTGCTGCTAGAGGCAAGAAAGCATGGGTCTCAAGTTAAATAAACACATTCGAGATTTTTACAGAGCGACAAACATAAGATAACACTTGAATAAGACCTTAGCTATGTTTTCTAATCTTTTATAAAGTCAAAAAGGTCCAACACTAACACAATAAAATACATCTTCAAAAGTCAGCGGTTACTAGCTTAAATCCCAGACTGTGGCTCTAGGCTGCAGTTGGTTCTCAGGCTCCTAAAGGGGCCCTCAGGGAACGGGCCCTAGGGAGCATTGGCTGGCACACTGTGGCACCAGGCAGAGACAGGCCCTTAGGCAGCAAAGAAACCCACTATTGTCGGGGCTCTGAGGAAACCTTTGTGAGCTAACACAACGGAGCAAGGATGTTTAGACAAGCCAGTGTGCCCTACGGCCTGCAGAGGGGAATGTCAGACAGTGCCCAGTGGCATTAGTGCCATAAACACAGAATCCAGGAATTGTTTTTAGCAATTGGAACATATCACTATGCATGCGTGTAGCCTAACGTGTTTTCTCATAAATGTGATGAATGCTGTTTAAACCTAAAAACGTATGCATGTGTCATAAGTGTTATTTGCTAACTTATTTGTTGTCTCAATGAACAGCAATTTCCATTAACTCAACAGAGGTGGCTACGTATAACCACACGGATAGCTAAACTATTCAAATAAGTTATTTACATCACTTTTATTGTTACAATTACAAGTTTGCAACTGAATTGATATCAGTCATCATAGTCTCCATACTGATTTACAGGCCTTGCTGTCGGAGTGTGAATTTATGTTTGTTTTAGGAAAATCCCAAGGGGAGAAAGAGAGAGGCCAAAGCCCTGACCACAATGCTTTTTCTGAGTTCTTTAAACAAGACCACACCCAAACTTGGTCGAGAACCCGGTCTACTGAGAAAAGCCTTGTCTTCAAGTAAGGTCAACTCAATTCGGTGGGGGGCCTAATAACTGAACTAAACATAATATATATAAAATGGGATGATGAATTAGTAGAGCCCTTACAAATTCTCACTACTAATGTAAAGAGTCATCTCTGAGATTTAGTCTACTTTCCAAGTTTTTTCATTAAAAGTTACCCAAACAACTTAAAAAATATGACCAAATGTTACCCTATACAACAATATTCCCATGGAAATCCTCTTACCAAGCTCAGCTTTTTTCTTGGAGGCCTTCCTCTTGGGTTCTTGTGCTTTGGTTGGGGCAGCAACAGGCGCAGCAACAGGAGCAGCAGCAACCTGCTGGGAGCCAACAGAGGGCACTGCAATCACTGGTACCTCCTTAGTAACAGCCTCCAAGACTGCAGCAGGCTTAGGTGCTGGTGCAGACTTGGCCTGGGGTATGGCAGCCTTGGAGGGTGGTGTTGCCGACTTAGGGGAGGCTGTTGTCGGCTTGAGAGGAGCTGGGGCTGTTTTGGCTGGGGCTGGGCTAGAGGCAGAAGTGGGAGCAGATTTGACAAGGGTGGGGGCAGATTGGGTGAGGACTGGCTCCACCGTGGCCACTTTTTTCTCCTTCTTTTTCTTCTCTTTTGGAGATGTAGCAGGTGGGGCCACAACAGCAGGAGATCTCACAGGGACTGGGGAAGGCTCAGGAACAGGGGAAGGGGCAGCAGCTAACACTGGGGTAGGGATGGGCTCAGGGACTGGGTCAATAACAGGCTCTGCTTCAAGGACCTCAGGGGTATCCTCGGCCTCCAGAAGCTTCCCGTTGGGCTTATCTTCCTTCTTCTTTGCACGGTTTTTCTTCTCAGACATCTTTTCCTTTTTTTTTTTCTCAACGCGAGGAGGCTGCATCTTGCCAAGCTCTTGACGCTGCTTGGCCAGAGCCTCCTCGTAGGATGTTTCCTTCATGGAGAAGGACGAAACCAGCATGATGCCAATAGCGGAGATCACCATGAAGCCACCAAACACTATAATCCCAAGAGTCTGGGGATCGTAGAGATCCATGTTTGCAAATTGTTTATCCTGTCAAAGGAAAAGACATCAACATACAAGACCATTCTATATTGACATGACAAGTTCAAAAGCTCTTCATAGCTGTTTAGACTCAGTTGTTTCCAAAGATAAAAAATATTGTTCTTTGTTCATTACCCAACACAAATGGATTTGGTTGAATGTTGTGAAAGACAACCTTTCCATTTGCAATCTGTATTTGGCACCACATAAGAGAATGCTTTAAGGGAATACACATCTAATTGAACTAACATTTCCGGTTCTCCCTCCTTCATAACTCAGCATTTAGCTTTTTGCTTCTTTCTTGAGATGCTGCACTTATGTAAGCAACAGCCAATACTTTCCTGTTAATGTGCAGTTTGAAAGGGACTGCTCAGTTCCCATAGTTTACTGATGCACACATTTGTAATTGCACAAGAGCTATTTTTTATAACTTTATTTCACTAGTCTATAATAGATAACAAAGCCTAAAATTATCCTTGCTTCTAAGTTTGCTGAGACACATACTTTGAGGTTATAGAACACCTGCTGGGACAAATTCAAAGGACTTCAATAGAGTATTCTGTCAAACGATGGTTGATAAAGCACCGTCAGCAATGAAACCATTGACTCTAGAAGTGGGACTGTGAATGAATGAAAAACTTGCATACTATCCAACTAGCAACTCTTTACAGAACAGAAGCAGCTAACGTTTGAAAAGCAAATTATCTCAGCTGCTTTCGCCAGAACGAATAATTCAGGTACATTAGTTAACAATAATCTAAGTGTGCTAACATTATAGCTAACGTTATTACTACAGAGCTGCATCCTTACCAACGGCAAGCTAACATTGACTATAGCTAATTGCTAGCTTGTTGGATCGCAGAGCAAAATTCCAAGATTCCCACCTTGTGTTATCTTTTTCTGTGGTGCTATAGTAAGTTAGATCGCTTACTCTATAGCGTTTTACTTTTTAACGAACAGCGGCAAGAAAACAAAAGATGCTCAAATGTATTCCAATGTAGGGTCCTGGTAAGTTGCTAGCTTTTTTTCAGCAGCTATGTCCTGTTCAGAATCCGTGGTCTGTGAAGTCGTGGCACTTTGAGCTGGCTAGACTGTCTGGCTGGCCCGGTGCCCTAGATTGCTACTGTTAAATCAGAAGACATTTAATTGGCTGGAATGCTAAAACACTACTGCTGGGAGTTGTAGTCTCCGGGAAGTAGTGATATCAATCTCTTGCACCCTTGTCTCTAAATAAATGTGGGGTTTCTAACAGTGACTTTGCTTTACTACTTTAAATGTTCACAAAATTATTTTTACTCAAGTAAAGACGAAAGAAAGACGAAATGTTGTTATATATAAATATATATATATATATGTGTGTGTGTGTGTGTGTGTGTGTGTGTGTGCGTGCGTGTGTGTGTGTGTGTGTATGTGTGTGTGTGTGTGTGTGTGTGTGTGTGTATTTATATAGTCGAAAAATTACACGTGTTAAATCTTCATAGTTAAGAGAAGGATGTGTGAAAAGTGAAACAGTGCTAATCTAGTAATGCTGCTCCAAGCCTCCAATGGAGTCATTGGTACCACACCTTGTGTAATGTAAATATAACACTGTTATCACCACGGTGACATCCAGCCATCAACCTAACTGGTACCTCAGAAAGAAATTAAGTAGATTTTAATTTGTCACTCCACAGACCACACCTGTTTGTCCTCAAACAGAACTTGACCAGTGATAAAAGGCGGGGTAGTAGGTAAGTCTACACTCTACTTCAAGTACAAAATTACTAAATGTTTTAAAGACAACATAATACAAAAGGCAATTTTAACAGGCATAGTAGCTTTCTTAAATATTGTGTATTAAAATGGGTGTGCTTAACTGCTTGCCACTTTATTTTACAACACTTTGACAAGACAATTTAACCAAGGTTGATCCCAGCATATGCACTATTTAAAGAATATAGTGGGACCGTGTTGACCTCAGTAGGTCAGATGTTTAGTTTAATGTTTAACCCTCAAATCCCAACAGAAACGCTCTTTGTATGCAAGCTTGGGAAGTGCAAAATTGTCGTAATTATTTAATATTACAAGTGACTTAGTTTCTGTTTTCTTTAAAGTGAAAGCATATGTGTGGAATCTGGTTCAACCCTGTACATTATGTGAGGACAGATGAAAAGGAATTACAGTTTCAAGTTTAACTAAACTTTGAGCTATGACATACAAACATGAGTAAATGGACTACCAGTGATCCAAAGTCTTAGGTGAGGTGAATCCAGGTCACAA
This sequence comes from Galaxias rostratus, assembly GCA_036024795.1. NCBI lineage: Eukaryota > Metazoa > Chordata > Actinopteri > Galaxiiformes > Galaxiidae > Galaxias > Galaxias rostratus. The sequence goes on along the minus strand of JAVQJS010056027.1, from coordinate 559 downwards.
TAACCTAGATTAGTCAACAGTTTTATTTGCTAACTTGTTCTGTGGGAAATCTTTCGTCAACATGTGTCAGTAGGTGCTCTACTAACATAAGTAAACCAAGAAAGTTTCAAACCATGAATTCAGAAAGAGAACAAGCGTCCAGCCCAGTAAAAACACACGCTTCATATATCATCAATCATATATCTAGTTCAATGTGTTTAAAATGTGTTACTGAAAACCGTGGATTGACTCAATAAAATGTATTTAAATGAAAACTCACAGTGTATGAAAGTTTCTTCAGCCAAAGTGTGTTTGTTTAGAAGTTAAATGATATTCAAAGAGAAAGATACTAGTGTATTTTTGTGACAATTCCCCTGCACAGAACATTTCACATCAACTCGCCCAGCATGTAATGTGCCAGCTAATCCCATCTCATGGTCAATGACTTTTAACACATTCACTATGCAAGAAATAGATGTAGTCAGTCACACACACACACACACACACACACACACACACACACACACACACACACACACACACACACACACACACACACACACACACACACACACACACA
>JAVQJS010056022.1:0-24721 GCA_036024795.1 Galaxias rostratus | reverse complement strand
TGACAGTCCTCATATCCCTCAGGGGCCTCAGGATCACCATGGACAAACAGACCTTGGTGAGCGATGCACTGTTCTTTGTCTGGTTTTCGTTGTATGCTTTTGTGTCTTCTTACTCCTTGCTACTACTTTCACCTGCTTGAATGTGACACTAAGAGGTAGTTATACTTCAGTTTGATTTAGTTTTTTTTTTATTTTTATTATTGTGGAAATCAAGACCAGTATTAGGAGACTGGATGCTGATACTCCACAGTCCCTCAAAGTGATTTTCTTGTGGTTAGATATTTTAGAATATAGATTATTTATTGATCATTTTGGTAATTTAAGGAGCAATAAAACTAACGTGTATGTATCTGAAATAAGAATATAGACATATTAAGGAATATTCAGGAATAGGTAGTTATCTGTATTTATCCATGGTAATTTCTGTAGTTAAATTACAGTTACAGTACAAAAAACACATTCATTATAAGTTATTCAAAGTCTCTTTAGCCGTAGCTGAATAAAATGTAAAACAAGCAAACCAGAAAAAAACAGTGCATCGCTCACCAAGGTCTGTTTGTCCATGGTGATCCTGAGGCCCCTGAGGGATATGAGGACTGTCAGGTTTGGGAAATGTTCCAAATCCCATTGAGCTGCACCATGTTTAAATGGATTGTACTGGATTCGTAAGAGATCGGCTTGATTGGGCTTTTGGAAGAGATACTGTTTGAGTTGAGTGGTCAAAGTAGCGAGCGGCATTGCCCTTTCTGAGAACGTTCTGAGAAATCGATGGCGTCTACTCCTGAAAAGCCATCAGGCCTGGAAGCAGGCCTCCGTCACACAGACTCATGTGTGAAAAGTAATTTACTTGCCCATTGCTCACTGGTTCACAGATTCACAGAGGCATGACCTGGACCACAACACCGGCTTTATATGAGGCTTATGGCAGGTTTACTGGAGCTCAGAGCCCCTACTTCACTCTTCTTAGGACATACTGTACTGTTCGGGATGAGTAATTGCTTTCCATAAGGACATTTGGTTTTATTTAAATGTATTTCCAATAAGTACATTCACATGCCAGGTTTACTATAGACAAATCCCCCCCCCAAAAAAAATTATATTAAAAAAAGCTAAATTAAGCTAAAATCTGTGTCCAAGTGTGTAATTGCTGCATTATCAGCACCCTGTTTGTGATATCTGAAAACCTATCGGTATATAGGTACGGCAGGGGGTGGCTTGCATCATTTCAAACCTCATTTAACACTGAACCATGCCCCCTTCTAAAGCTCAAATTGGCCACCATGGAGCCGCCGAGTGGCTCCAGACATTCATTAGCTTAATGAAAACAGGCCACTCATCTACTGCCACCCAGTGCGTGCTTTCACACTGTAGCAATAGTCGCCATCTGCTCAACAACTCTCTGCCAGCTGTAGGCTCTTTTTGTCAAAGCATGAAAGTCAGGTAACCGTCAAGTCCCAAATTTTTTTTTTTAATTTTATTTCCCTCGGCTGGACAAGGAGAGTAGGTGCGGTGTGTCTTGAGATGCATACAGAGATGTTTCACGGTGATGGAGTAAGCCGAGGAGGCGGTAGTGGTGGGGCTCCTCTGTGGTGTTGCGGTGAAACCCAGCTGGCAACGGAGGTATTGGCTGCAGCACCTCCGTTGGTGAGGCTGCATTATGAGAAGGTTAATATAATTTGAGGGCAGGCCAGGTTATGTTTAGATGGCTAGTTCACCAAATGTTCAGCCTTGGAGGTGGTCCATTATCAAATGGGCCTAGACCCCATATTTGAAGGTCAAGTAATTAATTCCAAAGGATGTTGCACCAAAAATGCTTTGCTGGTATTTTGAAGCGAATGGATGAATCCAGTAACCTCATATTAGTTCATTTGCGTGCGTGTTTCTACCTGCTCACTGGAATTGCAACAACAAAAAAATGTAATAACAATGCAATATAAAGATATCGATATTAAAATATTTAATTTGTTACAATTATCTATGGCTGATGGCGACTCAAGATGGTGGTCAATATCATGATACTCATAACCTTAGGCTTCAGGGCAATAATGAACACTGTAGCAGTGACAACCTACGGCTAGTTTTGGCAATATGAACACCAGAAGGTGCACAGTGAGTGGGAAATGTTAGTCAGTGCCCCAAGGCAGGCATTTGATAGTTCGTCATCTGGATAGCATTTCTAGATTTCCCGTTGGGACAAAACTCATTATATCTCGCTTTATCCTCCCGCTGACCTCGGGAACATTCCCAGGAACTTTATTGGCTCAAGCCCATGTTCTATTTTCTCCCTGAACAGCATTCATGAACCTCCATGTTGATAAGACGTATGACTGGCCTGGGCGCTGCCTGCCAAAAGAATAGAAGAGGATGAGTGAAGACACTCTATTTTGAATCTCATATGAGAGACCCATTCACCTTGACAGTGCGCAGCACACAATGTCCAGAGATATTGATTGTGTGCACAGTGTTTCATTCTGTGTATTATTTCTTTTTGAATGCAATGCTGAATAATCCCTGTTAATGCCATCGCTTAAATGCTTCAGCCTGCAAAATAATTCATCCTAGGAACTTGGGTGGTCCGTGATTGGAAGATGTTTGATGATTTAAAAAATGAAATAAAGCTTCTCTTATTTTCTGCTACAGTTTAATTTTGTTGGGAAGCTGTTGGGTCCTCGTGGCAATTCCATGAAGAGATTACAGGAAGAAACCGGAGCAAAGATGTCTATCCTTGGCAAAGGTTCGATGAGGGATAAAGGAAAGGTACGGTTGCAACATTTCATTTGGAAGTGTGCTCGTTTGATGTCTCTGTGATGTTAATGTAAGTGAGCAACGACAATTTTTGGGAGCAACACTAGCATTCTATACCCACACCTCTCATTTGCAAATGTTATCATATTATGCAAAACAACATTCCTCTTAAACACTAATCATATCAAATCAAACATGAAAGTTTTTTTGGATTGTGGGCCACTACCTGTTATTGAGGTATTTCTTCTTGTTTGCTTGACCATGTGAGAATACCCAGGACTACAGAGATGTCCAGCTTTCTGCTACAGCTATTCATCCTCCGGACTTGTGGTCCCTAGAAAGCAGGCTTATCTGTGTGTGTACACAGGATCAGCATGGCTCAGTCTGCAAAGCCAGGGCTGGGTTGTCCAAGTAGCCAGGGTCATTACTGGAAGTCTCACCGTGCTTCTGTAGGGTTTCACTGCTATTGTTAGCCCCAAATGAATTAATAGACAGCAGGGCATGACAGAAGCCTTGCAGTCCTACAACTGTGTTGATGGAATTGGAGCTAGATTTAGTTTCCAACTACACTCACAAGGATCCCTTTAGGGAGAATAAAATCTGTGAGACAATGCAATGATCAATTCATAAATCAATATTGATCAGAGTAGGGGTAAGAGTAAGCAACAATGTCAGTGTCATTAGTGTACAGTACCCTTATGTTCCTTTATGATGTGTCGGCATAAAACAATGGAAATACTCACCTATCGATAGATCATAATTGGTCTTGAATTGTTTTCGCATTGGCCATACTGACAATAGCAAGGGCTGCTATGCTTATACACATTTTCTTACCTTGAGATTTATTAGCCCATATACGTACTCTAATATAGTCTACATCCTGCTGAGGGAATGCAAGATGTCACACTATAAATATCACCATAGAAACATGGATGTCTGAAATAAAGAAATAAGGATAAATAAACATTGCTTAAAGTAAACATTATCATTGTGCTCCTGCAGGAGAAAATCAATTGCCCTGCAGTGGAACCTTACATATTGGTGATTCCCTTTGGTCTAAATTATTTGGTTCATTGTCCCAGGTAGCACGAAAACTAGTCATTGGTTTTGTACACACATACACACAGACACACAGACACACACACACACACACACACACACACACACACACACACACACACACACACACACACACACACACACACACACACCCCGAGTTGGCAAATTATTTATTATTTACTTTCCCCTAATTTGTGCAGTTTATTCTAAATCCATGTACAGTGCACGGTAAGCTTTCGGTTCAGTGTGATGCTGGCAGCTTAATCGGTCTAATCAGTCTGTTGGGTGTGAGCATGCTGATGTTTGTTTCCAGAGCAGAGCATCTCAGACATTTCTGCTGCCTATCTCATTTAATCACTGGGGAGGTTCTTACATATTTTTGCACACTTTAGTCAACTAAATCAATTATCAAGCTTTGCTACTCTTCTTTTTTTCTTTTTTACTTTAGTACAACACAAGCTCACAGAAACGGTTTTAAATAAGTAAAAATAAAACATTACGTGTTCGTGAATATGTACCACAGACACATTAATATGTACTAATGAGAACCATTCACAAAGAGTAAAACCTTAAAGCTCTCAGGACTAATGACAAACTGTTTCCCAAATTCCATTTAGGTGTGGAAAATCTGCATTTTACGGCTCTTTAAATGTATCTGAGAACCTACGGATAGTTACAGCTATTCATGCTTTGTAGTGGTAGTATTGACGGCAAGCAGGGGGTTTGCTTTGCGTTGTATGCTGCTTTTGAGGAATTTTCTGCAATGGTAGCACATTTTCTTTCACCAAACAATCTACATAATTTATGCTTAGACTCGGGGAACCATTTTCTACTTTATTGTTAGTAAAAGTGATTAATTTGCAGTCCTTAAGGTGTCTGAACATTGATAGTTCAGAATAACCATATTTTGGAATGTTGTGCTAAGCTAAAAACCTAAAAAATTATGCTGTATAATTATTTTGGTCCTATTCGATTCTCCTTAATGAGAAATCCTGTACAGTTATAGTAAGTGTACAATTGAAAAAGATGCAAAAGCCATTGAAAAATGTATTCCAGTAATATTTTATAAAACCAAGACATTGTTTCTCAGCTTTGTTTGTCTTTTACTGTTATACGTGTTTCCTCTGGTAAACAGTCTTACAGGCCCTTACAGGTCCCTGGCATTGGTTGATTTCAATCCACAGAATGCCCATGGTAGTGGCACGCAATTATTTTCATTTCCATGAACTGTCCACAGCATTGACTAATTAGATCATCTAATTAGAAGTGAATCATCAAAAGGGACTCTGGAGGGAGTTGGCTGAGAAGATTAATACAAGCATCTATCCTGTCATTACCAAGCCATTGTTTCCCAATACTTGTCACCACTGCCTAGGAAAAGATATTTAAAACCCTTCAAATTGAGAGGGTTATACCATGACCACAACACAGGGAGTAGATCATCATGGATATTTGTAACAACCCCCTGCATTGAGGCCTCGTGTAACAAAATGATTCTTTTAGAAGGTGACCTTCAGCAATCTGGGCACTCACCAAAGTGACTGGTGCTATGGAATCCCATGGTAAAAAGATCAGGGTGTATCTGGATATAGGGTCTGTCATCTCTGTACAGTACAGAAGGCACTTAATCAAATGGGATCAAATATTTATTGAGTGTATTTATATTTTTATTCATTTTAAATTAGGGGGCCTTGTATGGAGACCCACTTGTATGGGAGGCAGTTCATATTTTTATCTCGTTCTAATAATGTTACGTGTCAGTTGTAGTCTCTTATTTATAACTACTAACTAAATGATTTAGCGGCTGCATCACACGCTCTTTTACTGTGGGTGGACGCAGTCTGATAGGTTTGCAGGGACACAGGAGTCTCCCATAGAAATCACTCTGGGTGCCGATTTGATTAAATGTCAGTGGTTAGGCAGCATAACCACAATACTCTGCTGGTAAATATTGTATGATAATGCTGTACTGTTATCTCTTTATTCATCTTGATTGGACAGCAAAACGACTTGACCTTTTTGTTTTCTATATATGTATACCTTTTTTCACAGGAGGAAGAATTAAGGAAAAGTGGCGAGGCCAAGTACGGCCATTTAAATAACGATCTACATGTTTTAATCGAAGTCTTTGCCCCACCCGGTGAGGCCTATTCCCGCATGAGCCATGCCTTGGAGGAGATCAAAAAATTTCTAGTTCCAGTAAGTTCATTCAAACCATTCAATTTACTCCAGTTCCTGGAGGGTAATTGTAAAGAGTACGGGAAAATCAGTCTTCAGCCTCTGCTCTTGAGGAATCGTCTACCAGGGTTATTTTCCCACTCGATTGTAACTGAATGTTGAAGTATTAAACAGGTCTAGACAGATTGAATGCTGTATTCTGAAAAAAAGACTGTACTTGCTTAGCACAACCAAAACAGATAAAACAAAACAAACTGCAGCATACAATTTGAACAAAATAAATTACGGCATTAACACTTTGCAAATTGGAACGCATAGTAAACGTTTTGTCCACAGCAGCACTACATCTATTCCACAGCATATACATATATATATATACATATATATTCCTATTGGTATCCTCCTTAACAAGAAATATAATGTATTCCACAATTAACAGCTTCAGCATGGTACAACTTGCAGGGCACCATCAACTTTAGGCCTAAATCTCCTAGCAGTAATTAATGTGCAGATTGCATGGCCATCTTGAGTGTAAGCTGTATTACTAAAAAATGTGTGAAGCCTAAAGGAACAGAGGCTGTATAACAATCCACAGGACATGGGGTGCTCCTCAGGGCTAACTGCTGAAAGCTAGAGGAACATTACTGCAGCTGCTCTCAGCCGCAGCCACAAACTCCCTCCCCATCCACCCCCCCCCCCCCCAATCCAGACATATGTTTCTCTATGTAGTAAATCCTCATAATAGCTACTACAGCAAAAGCAAAGAAGCATTTTCGCCATGCGAATGTGATGTTTGACTATTCATTCAGAAGGTCAGAATGTACAGCGGTATTCTTTTCAACCTTCGCAAAAAAAGGGTTATACTCCAATCTTATATCTAGGCTCCGATAAATATTTGCAGTATATTAGAGGCTGCCTTAACCAAGGACGAATTAATAAAGTTGGATTTCCGACTGTTTGATACCCTTCTAATCTTTATAGACTGTTTGATAACCTTCTAATCTTTCTAGATCATTGACATTTTGGACATCACATGGAGCACTGTGAGACTTATTAGAAGATAAAACTGTAAAATAAAACAATTCCATGTTTTAGCGTTTTAGAAACTACATTTGAAAATGCCAAGCACAGCACCATGATGTAGTTCACACTAATGATACTTTGATGTTACTTGGAGTCCTATGAACAGAGATCACTCTGATGCAGTTTTCAGCACCGATAGCAGGTGTTTATGAATCTCAAAATCTCTCTCCTCAGCAGTATTGACTGCAGGGGTGAGGGGCGGTCATTAAGAAAGAAACAGTTAAAGGAGACTAGTGTAGAAGCAAAATATTAGCTCCTCTGAGACTTGATTTGACGAAAGCACAGCCTGGAGGTTGTCCATCGATGGATTGATTAAATGTCAATTCTAGATTGTGGGCTTGTGTCCTACAGCTCTTTGAAGAGAATCAAGACATCTGACATCACTGGGTAAACTAAACAGACCTCAGGTTTTGATCCACATTTTCATTTGATAAAAACATTTGGAACACAGTTGAGATTCCGGACATCATTTCACTTTGGTCAGTGACCTTGATAATGAGCCAATTAGGATAACCGTTAGATCCATTCATCCTGGGTTACTCTTTAAAACACAATTGAAAACAATATGTGAAAGACTATCTCATTGTAATCCAATTATATTACTTGAGTCTTCCCAGCTCTGTACCAAAGGGTTGATTGCAGTCTCTTCACAGAGTTCCATAGTCCAAACAACTTGATTGGACAAAAAAAGTTGCAGTGATCAGTTGCGGAAATTATGCATGACGAATTCTGAAAAATTACTTCAATTCGAAGGACGTTGTGCACGTACAAGGACAGACATGTTTTAAGCATATCTCTATCTGGGAAGGCTTAACCTAGCTGTCTGAAAGAGGTTAGCTGACCTTTGTATAAGATATTCTCCACAAAGTCTTTGTTGACAGGAAACAACACACTGTAGCTAATTTGTAATCGAACAAGCTCTAGCTAATTTGTTGTTTGCTTTGGTTAAGGTACATACTTTCCAATTAAGAGTGACTGTGAAACCAAAGGTTGCTTAAGGCTATTCTTGTGTACCACTGTAAAAATCTAAAACAATTCTACAAGGGTTATATATCGTTTCTTTGGGTAGAAGCAAGAACGTATTTATACTGGATGCTGAATACAAATTTAGACCACATCTTTTCGAATACAATTTCTTACTGTCAGTCAAACAGTTGAAATAGAATATATATGAAAAATGTTCCCTGTTGAACTGTACTATTATCAGTAAATTCTGAATCTCTATTTGACTATGTCGAGCAGTTACACAAACAAGAACAGGATAAGATGCTAGAGAATGTGAGGACTGTTTATGTGTGAGTGAGTGTGTGTGTGTGTGTGTGTGTGTGCGTGTGTGTGACATTGACAAGATAATGATATATGCATTATACCCTCTCTTCTCGTCCCTGTGATTCAGATCCTTGTTATGTTCAATTTCTCTTTGAAAGGAAACCTTTTAGTATCTGACAGCAGTAGTCAAAATGTATCCAAAACAGTCATCACTTTCAATCTGTTTTACTTTGCAATTATACGCGCAGATGCTTAAATAGAGGCTTTTGTTGTAACCAGACTATTAGGAGAAATGGCTGTGCTGTTCTACATTCTTACATTTTGCCACCTCACGTCAGTGTTCAGAAGCCAAAAGATATCCAAGATTATGGTTCACTTTTTGATGCAAATAAAAAAAAAGCCATAGTTTTTGTTTAAGATTTTATGTACATTATTTTCTTTTATGTTTTAGTGTTTTATCTGTCTGTCCCCTTTGTAAACACTATGGAAACCGTCATCCAATAAGATTAATTCTTAGCAACCATAGCCTATGATATCCTCTACTAACCACGCCTGATTTAATCAGGCCATGCGTGTCCTTTGATGTCAAAAGAGTTTCAAGTTGGTGACTTTTTTGCTGCTGTGGCAAGCATCTGTTTTGGTCCAAAGACTAAAGCCTTGCTCATTGGATGTTTGCGTTGTGTTCCTGCAGGACTACAATGATGAAATCAGACAGGAGCAATTGAGGGAGCTCTCTTACCTGAATGGCTCTGACGAGCCCAGTAGAGGAAGGAATGTACGAGGGCGAGGCCTGCGGCTAGCCTCCAACACAACCACAAGGTAGCACTGCATTCTGACAAGGGATGGTCCTCCCATAATCACAACCACTGGGTAGAACCGCATGCTGACGCGAGGTGGTCAGCCGATACTAAATCTCAGGATTATTCTATTCTTTACATTCATATATAGGTTTTACAGAATTGTAAATTTTATCTTCTATGAAAATACATGACTATTGTCACATAATACTGTTTAAAGTAGTGTTAAGGTTTTACTGTGACTCAAAGGAATACACAAGGAAAAAATAATAACATATCATTTGCTATTAAAACAATAAAAGTATTTCACTCTTCACCTACTTGATTAAATATACCTTAGTTTTGCGCACGGCACATTCTTTTTTTTAATGTTTTTGTGTATTTAATTTTGGAGACGTGTCAGTGCTCCATAGATTGTGTTTCATAATCTACCCTTGCCACTTCCACTGCATTCTGACAGTCCCTCAAGAAAAGTGATTGTGCTTCTGACAGTTTGCTCTACCTCAGGTGGTAACGTTATGAGAGCTAAATACGGCAGTGCTGTGCAACGCTGCCAATTTAAAATCGCCGGCACGTCCCTCCCTTGATTTTCTCCTTATGGTGCACCGATAAGCGATTACTGTAAATCTCCATGAAAAATATGCACCAGTAATATGCCAGTAAGTCCTTTTTGGAGTCTTTGTATTTTTGGATCGTAGTGCAGCTCTCCACCTAGAGAAGTCCCTGCCAGAATACATTGTGTCTTTTGCTCTCCTCCGTCTCTGCTGCTGTTAAAATGTCTGGAAGTTCTCCGGTTATGGACAGCTTTACGACCTTAAATCAACCCCTCCCTCCCTGTGGTTTGCCTATGGGCTTACGAGGCGATATAACTTCAGAGTATGACAGCATCCATTCCCAAAATGCTCATTTCTGTTCAGACACCAGAGCCCAGAACCATTTACCTTTGATCTGTGACCGTTGGACTAGCATAAAAATAAAATAAAAAAAACCTGTTGGTGCTCCTGAAATACGATGGTGGAGGTTGGCATGCTGGAGCGAACCCAGAGCTACTTTTGCATGCAGTCAAGGGTGTGAGACAGATGGAGATCCTGATTCCTTACAAGTGTAGGTAACGGGGCTGCATGGGGTCAGTGGATTGGGACCTGACACGCCTATTGTTCAAGGGAAGATGGGTGATGTGATGAGACAGATTATGCATCATAATAAACTTTGTCTGTCTGGGTGCCAGAATACTGTAGCATTCTAACAATATGGCTATAACCTATAGCATGGAGAAGAGCAGGGAAAACCGAAGGTAACTAAGCTTCATTTTATAGATCAGGAAACAGACTTCGGGAAACTCATGCTGGTGGTAGAACTGGAAACTGTAGCTGGGGCGAGGGGAGTAGGGGCAGGGTAAGCTGGATCCAAGGAAGCAGTGTAGCAGGGGGCCAGATCTGGGATGAGGGACTTGAGACAGTACTGGAGTGGAAAACAGCGTCAGGATAAGGGGTAAAAAAAAAAAGAAACAGGCAGAAAAACAGGTTAACAAGATGAATGCAGGAACAAATGGTCAGAAGAGCAGACATACTGAGATGAAGCTATGATCAAACAGTGTGGAAGTGGTAGGGCCGAGTATTTGTAGAGGTCTTGATTACGCAACAAGGTTCAGCTGGTGGGGCCTTGACTCTACCCCTGCTGTCTACACTCATGTAATCACACACAAAGAGAGGGCGGAAGTGGGGGAGACAGGCTGGAAGGTATAGGGCAAGACAGGAGTGGATGGAGAAGGTTGTATATGCTGTGTAAGTGGGTTAAAATAATCAGTTTCCAATCGTGCCAATATTCTAACTGTCATGCTCTGCATTGAAATTTACTTCAGAACAATTAAATAATTTAATGTGCACACCTGTGAGTAACCTGATGAATATTCCACTACTCCTCCACACACACACACACACACACACACACACACACACACACACACACACACACACACACACACATTCACTTTAGTTTTGACTCCAGTTCTACTCTTTCATACCCAGGGAGAGAGGGGGTGCAGCTCCACCTCTGCCACCAGGCTGCAGGGGTGCGGTCGCTCCTCGAGGGACAGCAGGGGTACGGTGTGCTCTGCCCGCAGCTACCTTAACCAGGGGAGGCCCAGCACCACGGGCAAGGGGGGCACCAGGAAAGCCTTGCTACAGAACACCGCTCTTACCCGTCACACATGAGTCATATGAAGATTACGTAAGTTCGATCCCAATTCGCACATAGGTATTTTGCTGAGCGGGGTTTTGCCAGTGATTGCAGTCGGTACGTGTTGGTTTAATCTCATCTCGTGTAATACGTTCAACGTGTCTCTTGTCCCAGTGTGGCTTTACAGAGTTTACAGCTTCACTGTGTATTATGGGTATCATGACCGTGCAATATTGTTATAATGACTGTGCATTATTGTTATAATGACTGTGCATTATTGCCCAGCGGATCTCTGGCAAGGCGGGAAATATCAAAGTCACACTTGTTTCGTTTTTATTGACGTTGCTTTCCAGACAATAAGAACTGAATGTACACTGGCCACTCTTCTGTTTACCAAAGGTTAATTGAATGAAACAGGGTGCTGCTCAAAGGGTTGAGACTGCAAGGGACGGTCTTTCCTCATGCATGGAGGTTTATAGTGTCACAGGGAACTTATGCTGTGGTAATTCTGAACTGAAAGGAAGATATTTGAGATATTTGCAGTGCAAACAATATTAATATACTGTAGTGTGGATTTTATATAAACAATCGGTTATTGGGATTCTCAAGGTTGTAAAAAGATAGCTGAACACAGGGAATGACATTATATCTAAATAAAATAAAAAATTAGTTCCATTCTAATGGAAATAAGCAACACTTTCGCGAGTCAATTTCCACAGAGCCGTCCTGCTGTGTAAAGCCCCTGTGTGTGCTGGCAATTGCAGATTGCCCTGTCTGCATGGGGAAATGCACAAGCACAGTCTCATTACAAAACTGAATTGAGTTCTGTTGGAGAGCCTTGCCTTTTTGCCTATTTATGGAGTGTCAAAAAGCCGGACATTTTTCTCCTTGTAATTGGGGGTTGGTAGGGAAGTAGGTGGGTGGTGGAGTGACAGATACCTGGGGATTAGGGAATGAATAGTTTGTACAGAGCATTCTTACCACAATTTGTCACCCTACAAATCTCACCTTGCTGTATCCTCTATTCGACCTGTCAGTTTTCGTTCTCAGTGAGCTCTTCCTGGAGTGCAGCATAGAATAGATCAGGGTACTGTTTTACCGCCAAAGTGTAAAGGATGCAGCACTGCACTATATATATATATATATAATGTGTGTGTTCCTACTATGAATCCTCAGCACTGTACTAGTCTAGGGAACACAATTAGAACAGTATGTATATATATATATATATATATATATTTCAGTTGCTTCTTTGCTCTGTGTGCGTTTGTGAATTGTGAAGACGCACCGTGTTATGCTGAATACACACGGTGTACATGCTGATCATGTAACAGGGATTCCTCCAGAGGCTAATGTGATTGATGCACTCTGTCAAATTGTCATTGTTTCATAAAAGCTGATACTGTGAAAAAAGCCATAATTGCACCTGTTATGGGGAAGTATTGATTCACAGAAATTCAATGCATACCTCCCTATAATAAACTAGTGAAGTCACAGAGTATTTGTGGTGTTTCTGTATTCTAAAGAGACAATACGCTTGCAATCCAATTATCCAAATTCAGTACAGCCTTCAAACAGAGGCAAATTCCCAGATGTTTAATAAGGCTGTGCTTTTGGTGTTACCAGAAACTCTGTAGAGTATTAACCAGATTTCTGGAGAATGATTTTTAAATACTATGTTCCTTATTTTGAATACAAACCACTTGTATTCGAATAACAAAATCTTCATAGAATGGCTTCGTCTTAAACCTAAGCACTCGTTGTGAGCCTGTGCCGCTATGCCATAACGTGATTAGGCAAAGTGTTCAGTAACACTTTGAAGACTGTAAAATATATAACCTTACACTGGAAATTATGCAAATTCCTCTCTTTATATCATCTATTTCATGGACATTAAAGATAGTAAGTGAGAGGAAAAAATCTCCCTGATATTTACAGTACATGAATGTAGTGCAGTGAGTGTGGCTTGCTTGTGTGTCACTATTTTTGCACCCGGCTATAGCAATCATTTCTGCTAGGAGCAGCGTGGAATCCAAACTAAATTGCTCTTTGTTGGCTACAGAGAACCTTTAAGGATGGTATGCACATCAACAGTAATTGCGTTTCAGCAATAAGCTTGGTTACACTGCTGAGTTCACATTTGTGAAGTAAAGTAATTATGGAAAAAGAATTCTCCATGCAGAACGTCCTTGCTTAATAAAACAGATGTATCACATACACTTCCAGGAGATTGTTTAGTAAGAACATTGAGAATGTGGAAGAATACCCACAGGCCTTGGCATCACTTGTAGTTCCAAAGATTCCTGACAGATTGGTTGAATGTGAATCCAAACAACAATAGAAACCTGACAGTTTATTTCTACAGTAACAGCAGCTTCCTTTTTTTTTTACCTATTTAGTTGGGCAATCATTTTCATCTGTGTCAAAGACAATGTTCTCTTTGTTGTTATTCATGGAGCATCTATTATGTGAATAATCATTGACGGATGTTTAGACTTATATAATACACTTATAGAATAGTATAGAATGCACTTTGGGTAAAGTAAAGAAGACGCACTGTAACCCCTAACCTGTTTATGTGTCCGATTACATTTGATTGACTTGTCAATTTACTGGCATGGCTAGTGTCAAAACATGCAGTATGAACAGAAAGACAAGTTAATTCAAAGTGTTCAAAGTGTTGAATCTCCGAGTTGAAAGAAAGAGACATTTTGTGTTTGGCCTTTTTTGAGTTTTTTGATAGCCTATTTAAAAAACTGAGAACAGTGGTCTCTTTTAGTAACTGAGCTGGATTGCAGCTCAGAAGACAAAGTGCTGCAGTACAATTGCTCCCTGCATTTCAGTTCTTTGGTTAAGTATTCACATGCAGACCCCTATGAAGATCAGTCACTGTCAGGGGATGTACAGGTTGTCAATTGATAATGAAGCGCAATGTTGAGGGCCTTTGGCTCCTTGCAGTCCTAATTACACTGAGCCAGAACTCTCCACCCATGTGTTAACACTTGATTTATTTCTTCCCAGCTTGTTCAATAGGACCTGGGCTAATTGGTTTTTCCAAACAAACATTGAAATATACAAATCAGGCTTCATTAACTGCACACTAAACCAGCTATGCACAGTGCCATGTAAGGTCTGCGAAAGGTTGTTAAGGTGAGAGGTGTAAGGTCTGTATCAACAAAACTGTGCTTAAAGAAAACATATTAAAACAAGGGCCTAGTACCAGCACTGTTACAAGGTTAAACTCATCCATAATAAAACACTCCTCTGCAGATGCGATGCTTGATATCATAGAGCAGATACAGCAACATCTCAGCTATGCAGGAAAAAAAGGATAGCGAGTAAGAATCAGAATTTTCATCTGACTCAGACTGAAAAAATATCCCTTCACTTGTTGATATATTCCATAGTTCTGAGGCAATGAGATGCGTTTTGTCAAGCGGGAGCACTAACAAAATGGCCAATTAGTCAGATAACGAGGCCTCTGACCCTGTCCTAATGGAAAACAAGTTATATCGAAAGAAAGTGGCATTAGATTCCCTGAACAACTTAATCCCTGACATAATCCTTAACTTCCATTTAGTCAAATCCGTGCTCATGCACATAAAGCCATACAAAAGATCAACAATGACGAGAGGCAATCAGAATGCTTTCATTTTCTATTCCCATGTCCCATTTTCAGTAGGATTCTGAAATAGAAAAATCCAAAAGACCAACAGAACCCAATGGAGGACAATATTAGAAATGTATGTTATAACATTATGTCTGTAGGGAACAAGTTGATAATTCAACTGTTTGTTTTTTCCTTAGCAAAGCCAAATTCCTCTAACTTTTTCTGATATAATTATGCATGTCCTGTTTCGTGTGTTTGTATGTGGAGTGGAGGATAAATAAGATTGTTTTTTAACTTGGTGTAGATATTGTTGTGGTAAATTATGTTTCTTGTTTCCAGTTTCCTGTCTTGACATATTTCCTGTGTGTGCAGTTATTTTCTTTCTGCCTGAATATAAGCAGTTCATATTCCCCTGCAAAATATCCCTTATCTTTGTAGACCCAAATTCAATCTGTTAATCAACTTCAAGGAGAAGACTATTTCGGAGAGATTGCACTTTTTCATTGCAAAGGCACATCAACAGAGCTGTTGCAGGATTAAACCAGATAAATAATATGATGATAAATCATCATTTTTAACATGCTCTAAAAGCTTTAAATAGGCAAGATCCCACAATCAAAAAGAACTTTCACCCAGAGTTGTGATGGGTTAAATGGAGCCCAAAATATCAAAATCTGATGGTGACAGCAAAGGATTAGCTTACTTTCACACTCAACTGGGGGCTACAATACAGCAACAATCCCTAGACACTAAACAGTCTTATTAACAATCTGTTCTGTTTCAATGCACTATAGCATCATTCAGATCTTAATAAATACAAATTAGGCAAATGTTTCTATACACATCACAAATAAAATTATGTAAATGGAAGAGCTATTTTTTGTCTATGCTAGTGTATTCTCTGCATATAGTAGGCCTAACCTTAATATAGAATACAGTGAAAGTCATTTATAAGAAATAACTGTTCAGTACGTAGCGTATATGGACTACGTTAGAGCTAGATCAAGGTCAGAGGTGTGGAAGTTGTTAAGTGCATACCACTGGTAAGGCAAGTTTCCCCTCAAACCTTAATCAATATTCTCCTCTTCAAATGATTTAGTGGTGTTACCTGGGTGAACCAGCGCTGTCTTGTCTAAGGAATTCTGCTGCATCGATTTTTTTTTTTAAATGTCCCCAAAACAATTACATGCCTATTAGAATATAGATTCAATTTGTTTCCATCCACAATTCCATTGGGGTTTCTTTGTTGTTTGCAGGGCTATGATGATGGATACGATGGAGAATATGATGACCAGAGTTATGATGCCTATGAAGATAACTACAGCAATCAATCAAAGAGGTGTCTTTTAGCTTATTTCGCCAAATAAGCTTGTTTTCTCTCATTTAATACCTTACACATTTGTCACCCCAGCAGTCTAACTAAATTGAATTGATTTGTTGCCTACATGATTTGTAAGCTTGCGGTTAGGGGCACTAAATCACTGACCGTATTTAGATGTTGATTATTTCCTTTAAACGTATTGTTACTCACTTTGCACTGTGCAGAGAGAACAATTGGTGGAATATTTAAAATTGATCCCAGCAGGTGACATGCCTAATGAAACTCATCACTTTAAATGAGAGATTTTTTGGTGGTCTGATCCTGACCTGTTTCTGTTTGACGACATGTGTGCTCTGTATTGTCACGTTTATCCTGGAAACATTTCATTCATGTTTTATAATCACACCCTTATCCAGCGTGAAACTCTTAAAACTTGAGCTCACCTCTACCTGATTGAATTAGCAGAACAGATCTAAAGAGGATGAGTGTGATATGCAGTACTCTGCATTAGAGGACGATAACAGAAGCCCCCCCCCACCCCCGATCCTGTCATGTTCCATTCACTAACCTATCTTTCAAAGGAGCAGGACAATGGTGTGTACCATTGCCTTATTGAGTTTTATGCCATCAATGCCCTGCTGTTCACTCCGTTATTAATGTTTCAAACGTGTGTTTGTCTCGTTTTCAGCATTTCAGAATATTATGAATATGGTCATGGCACCAAGGATGAATCCTACAACAATTATGGTGAGGAAATTAAGAAGTATTAAATATGCCATGATGAGGATAGTAATATCTCATGTCACAATTATAATCCATGGGTTATAAACACGTTTTCTAATCATCTCAAAGTCTTGTTAGAAGATCTTGCTTTAGTGGATATCAAAATAAATTGGCACACTGTTATTTTGTTAACTACATTGGCCTGTTTGTGCTTGTTAAGTCTTCAAGATTTCAGTTCTGTTGTATCTTAGCAATGTGAAAAGCCCATCTTTCATACTGAGATCTGAGGTTGACAAACCTGGTTGGGTTCCCCTTTTTCTAAACAGGATGCCAGCCAGGCTTTGATGGTACTGTTATGGCATGAGGCCTCTGCCTAACAATTGTATCTGGTCCTCATCCACAAGCCAGATAACACATATTGTTTTTCTGCTGAAAAATGAAGAAAACACTCGAGTTTTTGGCTTAGCGCTTACCATTTCGTCTTTACATGCATTACCCACCCTACAAGGCTGGCTGGCTAACCGGCGATTGGCTGGTTTGGGTTGCAAGGAGACTGTGCCAGGTGAAGCTCACATGCCGGGCTGATGCTTATTGTATTGTTGGAAGCGCAGTGTTCTGCTTTTTGAACACATGCCCTGGTAGGTTTAGACTGCATACAAGAGTATCTTTCGCTGTTGGCTAGGTGCCTTCTGCTCTGCTCAGAAGCTGTTTTCCACAGTGGTGCCTGCGCGGTCATTCATTTTCACCACAATGAATTGGGCACTAGGGTGTTGAAGTGTGGGCGAAACAAAAACCAAGAGGGCAATGATTTGATTTTCTGCTCCATAAACACTTTATGACATTGAACCAGAGCTGTGTGCTGTGCGGCAAGTACTGTGCTCCCAATGTAATTTGACTCTTTAGAAAAAAAGAAGAGGCCGTAGTTTAAATCAGATCGCAGCTTTTGGCCGAACAGAGGACAGAAAAGCTGTGTAATTAATTCATGGAGAAGACTGCAGTAGCCCCTGTGATGCGTACAGTATAAACTTTGAAGAGATGTGGATGTAAAGGCTCTCGCCTTGAGGGTGTACGTACACGATGGTGTACACAATCACAGACTTACAATGAGTGCTATCGAGCCTATGGTGTGACTTCATGAAATAAGCGTATGTTTCTTTTTTTATGGGTGCGACAAAAGTTAGTTGATTTATTGAATGACACACGGTATGTCGTTCATGTGTCCCATCATAATAATACAATTTGTATGTGATGTTTTTCTAAATTAAACATTGTGCAGAGGAGGAGTGGACATCAACCCGGCCGACACTTAAAGCACCAGCTACCAGGCTTTCAAGAGGGGGTTACAGAGAACATCCTTATGGTAGATATTGACGGTGCTTCACAGCTATGGCCTCCAACTATAAGACAACCTTACGATTGTTTAATTTTCACCTCAAAAGGTGTTGCTGCCCTTAGTGTTTGGACAATGTCCTGCTTTTTAGGAACAACACAAAGGTTAATGCTATTTCACCATTCACCTAGTGACATTTTGATTCTCTCGTTTTTTGATAAGATGGAATCTTTTTTTTTTTTTTTAGAACAATAAATTAAAAGAAAAAAAAAAGTGACGCCCTACATCAGAATGTTACTCTTGGATGTTGATATTCATGATTCCCTAAACCTTCAAAACATGACATTGCTCTATAATCTGATAATTTCATGACGAGCCCTTAGGGGTGATAATGAATTCCTATTGTAGATCTAAGTTAACAAAGACTATAACTTTTTTCTAATATTTTATGTTAGATTGTAATCTTGTAAAACACGTTTTCATTTTTTTTGTTGGGGTTGAAAGCAACCAGCAATGTACAGTATGTAGCTTACAAGTGCTTTGTTCTGTGGTTAATCTGTATTTGTACATAAAACATTTAATAAAAACAACATAAAGCACCATTTGTAAGCTTTTCTAAATAGGTTCCCATAAATTGGTAAATTTCTTTGTCTATAATTTGTTAATAGAACTGATACGTTTTTGTAAAGGCACATAAGTTGAATGCCATATCTCTCGCACAGAATACCTACTTGGTTTCAGGTAATGGCTTAAATATATCCCATAGAGAGAAAAAATATGAAACTATAATTCTGTCTTTCGTAGTTTTTGTACATTAGTAGAGAACATGCATCACGATTCTAATGGAAAATTTGTTCCAAGGTAATACCAATTCCCCCTTGGTAGTTTTAATAAATGTATAATGTGTAAAAGGAACTGTGATAGACAAATAAATTGATTTCTAACCTATTCTCTTAAGTTTTACATTATTAAACAGAAATCTGATCGACTTGTTTGTACTAGCATGTCTGTGAGAATGATATGGAGTTAAAAGAGGTAAGAAAAGACCCCATATTCTACTATGATAATGTCTAGATGCGACTTTTACAGTTGACTAGTTGGTCAGTATTCTTTATAGTGCATAATGTTCAGATTTGGCTGATGTTCACTCTGCTGTCACCACTGAGTGAATAGAATACACTTAGTTTGCAGTGTCTGCTGTCTGCAAACCAGAACCATCTCTGCTAATATCTCTTTTCCATTTATGTTATTCAACTTAGACAGCTGCATATGCACAGCTGAGGCCACTTAGCAATCTGAATTCTCTTTTGTGACCATAGTACACCCGAAGGCTGATTCTCATTAAGAGCATAGATGGACTGAAAGGATGACTAAACATTAAGCAGGTAACCCTAATATTAACTCTAATGCTGCGTCTGATGATCGCACATGATAAAGTCACTTACACTTAAAAAAGTAAACCTATCCTTTTAACCCCCAAATAAGAGCTCGAACCATCTAAAATCACTAATTCATGTTAACCAGAGACTTCAGTCAGCATTCAGCTAAATAAATAATGCATTAATCAATAAAAGACACTAAACTACATGTCTTATAACTAAACTTCGGTCGTATAACCAGAAGAAAAAACAAAGTTGAGACAGTACTTTTTTGAAATAAACTTGCTTGGCTTGTAGACAACTCTGAATTGGTTTACTTTTTAATATGTAAGCTTTCCTATCTTGTCTACCGACTGTCCATGAATGCCGTATTGCATGCAATCTTTATTTTTCAAAACGATGCGAAGTGATTCCTGTCATGCTTTCTAATTATATGAAATTTCTCCCAACAGGTGTAATACTTGTGAGAGTGAATTAGAAAAAGTCAAAGAGCAGTGGGAAAGGTAAGGTGATTTTCTATATTTGAGATAAAATATGGTGCATTCTTAGCCAAAGAACTCATTCACACACAAACAGAGGAAAGCTTAGATCATGTAAATTTTCAAAATGGGTGCGTTAACATGGCCACATAATGCTGGCTTGCTCTCTGCGAAACAACTGGTTCATGTGTATTGTGTGAGGGGGAAGCAGATTGTGTTTGCACAGCTTTGCAGGCTTTTCTTTATTATAATGCATTTTCAATGCATTGTTTATTTCTGCAGACACTATAATAAAGCACGAACAGGCTCTCGTTGAATTCCTAAGTCTGACATTTGCAGAATCTAAAAACATGGCATTTCCTAGCTTTTCTGAGAAATAACAGCTCAATTTGCAAGATTCGTGGAGCGGCAACATCTGCATTAAAGTCTGACTGAAATAAAAACAAACACGATGTGATGAATAAAAGAAAAAAAGGTAGAGAAACATGTGATGATGTAAGCGTTCTACGTACTGTCAATACCACATCTCTGTTCAGCACCTAACGAATCAACACAATTCCTGTCTTTTCAGAAATCACGGGCAGTTTGCGTTTCTTTGAAATTTATTTATACATGTTTTGCACGGCAGTGAAAACAGACAGTGAAGTTAATCACCCACTTAGCCAAACCAAACTGTGGATACACAAGGTTTGCTGGAAGGTAAACGCGGTGCACAGAGGTGTGTAGTCTTGTTGGATAGACTGTACAGATTAATTACATGGATACTGGTCTCCAGGGAAGTGCTGTGCTGGTGAAACTGAGCCTGTCTGTCGTGACACTTTTAATATTTAGATAATTAACAGTTCAATTAAGAAAATATGCCCGTCGCTTACTAATCAAGGCAAGGTATAGCTTACATAGTATTACATCGCAATGTATTACAATGAAAACCCATTGTAAACACTGTGCTCTGTTCATTGCCAATCATCTAAAGAAAGATACTCAGGGGTTTAGTCATAGGGTTGCTTCCAAACACTGGTGGAAGTCATTAGAAAAACTGGATCAGGGATGAGAATATTTACTACTAATTTCTCTATGGATACTCATCACCTTCCCAACATACACATCAACAAATTAAAAACGTTTGATGCTGAACTTCTTAATAATCACAAGAAGAAGACGATACTATGAATGTTGAAACTCTTAGTTCAGTCTTTGTATATGCCCTTCTTGCGTCTTTCTTTTGACCTCTGCATTTTGGAGGCTTGGAGAGCCAGCTGGCTTAGCGTGAATCCCCTGCAGTTTATAGTATGCTAGTAGATTTATTGGCAGACGTTTCTCCCCCAGATTCTCCCCCATCATACCACTGAAAGAGTGTGATCTTATTAAATTGTTCTTAGGTCAAACCAAGAGCATACACAATGCGGGCTGAAACGCTTAGCAGAGAAGAAACCGTGTGCGGCTTAAAAAGCCGATCAAGTAGACATGTACCATTATTCAATACTTATTTTATATATATTATTTCAAACAAGCAAATTGAATACGGAATACGGATTTCCATTTATTTAAACAAGATGCCTATTAAGTTGCATTAAAGCTGTAGTACCTTGAAACACTCTAAAAGGATGGTGCAAAAGGTATCTAATCTATATATTTAGCCAGTCATTGTGCTTCCACAAAAGGTAAGTCTTTTTGCTGTCACATCTTCAACAAGTTTGTCACAAAAAAAATACTCAGCGTTTAATCTTTCTCAATGTGAGAAGTTACCAGCAACGGCTTTTACATGTCCGAACTAAATTGTGCACAAACATAGTGGTTGACTGTTCAAAGGTAATAATTATTCCAAAAAGAAAAGGTTCTAACTTCATGTAAAATATTTACTGGAACCATATTCCACCTCAGATTTAGGTAAAGACAGATGCCTGAGATCAAGTTGCTATTTATGAAATAATTTTACAGATCACCGAGTGTTAAAATGATCAGCACCGTTCCACCAAAGTAGCTTGCTGATCCTGTAATTGAATTCTGGAGGGGTTTATCACGGCATGAAAACACCAGCAAGATTAGCTGTTGAGGACCTGGGTTTTTAAAATATAGGATACCGTGCGTAATTGTGCTATTAGTAAGCATTTATGGGTAAATTATCATTACTCAACTTCAATGGGTTACAAATGGCCTTTACCAACTTTATCTTTCAATTATTATTTTAATAATTGGTACACTTAATTTAATGCTGTGGCTAAAAATAAGCACACAGCAGACTACTTAGTTAATTGTTTGTGGTATTTGCTTCTACTTTATCAGAATGCCATAGAATAATGGGCCCATCCTCTGATGGCAGTCCTGCCGTTATTGCCAGCACATAACTATGGTTTATAAGCTTTTAGATTTAGGCTAGGGTGGGAATGTTTCTCTCTAGGTTTTGGGTTACTGCAGTGTCCAACCGTTGCGCTTTACCATAATATTAAATTGTGACCCCCCTTCTATATTTATGAGATAACATTTTGTTGATATATCAGCCGTTTCTGTGTTTTTTTGTAGGCCTGGCCGTCTCTGCATGGCACAGGAGAGAATCCCCGGGGAGACAGAGGATTGTGTTAGCCTCTCAGCAGCGTAGGGGACCATCATCAATCACACTATTGTGCAAATGAACCTGGTAAGCATCTCAAGTAATGACACAAAGAGCACCTGCAAGAACATGACTTAGATTCTGGGTTATTGGTATTGTAATTTGAAGCGCACGGTTTGAACAATGAATCGGAGGAATGACACGGTACTTTTTCAAGATGACAGCAATACACTCAGGATTACCTTGGGGTTTGACAAATTCCAAAATTACAGTTTATTGGTAGAAACATGGGAAAATTGCTAAGTCTGCCGAGAGAGCTGCATGGCCTGAAAAATACCTATGATGTACTCTTCAATAGTTTGTTTATCTTAATGTGGACAACTTGGCTCTCGGCAGCTATGTTTTGTCAGCGGTGCCCCACAGTGGATTTGCATGGAGGTTGTTAATGTGGTGTTGTTTTGTGTTGCTAGAAAAAGAAGTCTGCCAGTACCATCCATTCAGCCTTTGCCAAAACCACTCTAAGATTCATTTTCATAGCGCACAAGCTGCAAGCGTGACATGAGCCAACGGCTCCGATTCTCAAGCCTGCTATAAATGCTGGCGGTACATTTCTTAAAACGAATGCCACTGTTCAGATCTCTTTCTCACACCAGATTACCAGTGACTCATTACCAGAGCCCGAGATCCGAAGAGAATACCACTCATTGTTGGTTTACTAACAGCGAAAGCCATTGTCAGCCTTCACAGACAACAACTTACAAAGTATGCATAATCCATACACCTTTACTCTTGTCCACAGACCAATATGCAGAGGATAGCTGCAATTATTGTAAAAAAAAATAAAATAATAACCATGACTGATGAAATTTTTCAACTGAGCAGGAACCCAGAGGACGCATACAGTAAGATTGAAGAGGGAATGAATCGGTCCTGATGGAGAATCAGAACAGTTGACACAGATGTAATGACACCATCTGTTTGCAGACGGACAGTGGAACAGACGTATTCTCTGTCGAATATGACACAAAAAAAATTGGCTGAGTCCTTCTTAGGCATGTGTAAGATAAATTATGCCTAAAAGCTTTTCCAAGCAAGCCAGACTTGAAGCATATGATTCAAAAGCTGGCATTGTAAAGCTAGGCAAACGATTATGGGCTCCACCTTTGGATCCTCAGTGTGAGACGGTATTCTTCTTTTTAGTTGCTTTTATTTATTTGATCACTTTTCTGAGAAAATATAAACCTGAATTACTATTGCACCTTTTTGTGTTCCGGAAAGTCTACATATAAAGTTTGCATTTTGACTTCATACCCATTTCTGTTAAAACTGAGTTTGTGAAAATAAGTAAAAACCCATTGCTATCTGGAACTGAAAAGTTATTATGACAAAACAACAAGCTTACTCATAAAATTGTGAAATATTGTTACTTTTAATATACTGCTGCTTTCAGCTGGGCAGGGACCATCAGTGAAGTTAGGACTTTTCTCCTAATACATAAATGTGGTAACACACAATGTGTTGCCCATGTAATACTGGTTAATTTAGTCTTATGTGATGGTTTGTGGACTTCAAAGTGCTCTGAATGGATAGCTTAACTGTCATTATAATTACTGAAAATCATTCCATTTAGATAAAGAACGTAATCTAAAATCCCAGTCTGTGTTGTTCTATAGGTTAAATACTAGAGGCACACTGTCGGTGACACACTGTTAGGCTCATACAAAAAATGCTGCATGGCGAAGACATTTGTAGTTTTTGTATATATGTAGTTGTTTTTTTTTTTAAATAAAGAAATAATATTCTCACCTAGCAATGTTGCTGTACAATTATGCTTTGTTTTTACTCCTTTCATTCCAGGAAGGTTCAAAGGATGCATCTAATGGAGCCTTCCAAGTCTTCCTTTTGTGTGTGTGTGTGTGTGTGTGTGTGTGTGTGTGTGTGTGTGTGTATGAGGTGTGAAACGTGCCACCTACAAACACGCAGTGCGTTCACTGCCCTCATTGCTACCTGCAAGGACGCGTG
>JAVQJS010056009.1:2500-10984 GCA_036024795.1 Galaxias rostratus | reverse complement strand
AGGGTCAAATTTTTTAACCCCAACTTTAAATTAGAATTTTTCCCCCCCCCCCCCCCCCCCCCCCACACACACACACGTCCTACCCGACCACAGGTGTAGGCCATCAAAGCCGTAGGAGTACAGGTCGTCCCCGATGCCATTGTCCCCCCAGCCTGGCCCTCCAGTGGGAGGGGGACAGTATCCCTGCGAGCAGGCCCAGCCAACGCGCAGGTGACTGGGCTCAGGGGTCAGGAAAGGGTCGATGTGATCCACGACCAGCTCATAGTACCACCTAGGATAGCACAGGGATGGTATTATAATAATGAACAAAACACACAGCAAAGGAATTTACATTTTGTTGGATTAATTTCATTATCATTCGGGTGCATAGATACAATACGCATCGTATTTGGATTGGAATTGCATTGTATAATGGTGTGCACGTATTTGCACATGTATTGTTTGTCAAATCAAGAGATTGGCAATCATTTTTTTGAAGTAAGCTCTAGATTAGCCATTTTTAGGAAAATTGTATTAGTATATTCGTATTTGTATTATTCATTAAGTAAAGAGATATGATTAAATTGTTTTACCCCCATGCTGTCTACGACCAGTGTTTCTGTATTTATAATACATTTTCAACGGCCAATCATACATAACATTTCAATTTTAAACGGACTGTCATAATTATTAACTAAATAATTTAAAAACATTAACAAAGTATAAATGTACAATATTCTTAAAGGAAAACCTGCCTAACCTGCGATACTGGGCAGAGTCTTCCCCTAAAGCCAGGAAGATGTTTGGTCTCATACTGAAAGGGAAGAGCGTTATCATGAAGAACTCAAACAAAACACTAGACAGTAGAATAGACTAGAGTAGAAGATAACCAATTGAGGTTGGCCGTAGACAGCGTGTTCCTACCTTGTGAGCCTGTTAACGAGGCGTGTCTGCAGCAGCAGGTCTCTGTCAGGTAACAGCTGATCACAGATGAGGTTCTGATTGGATCTCACTGCCACATCGTTACATACACACAGGGAGCGGAGCACTTCCAGGATCTGACGGAAAGGAAGACACACTGTGAGGGTTGTGACGGCATCTGTCCAGTAGAGGGCGCTGCAGGGCCGTGATGGGGAGACCTGCAGCTGACTAATCATGGATTGGTAACAGGTGTGGGGAATCTGTTGATTAGTGAGCTGTGGGTTATTTATGGGTGTCTGTTTGTTTCAATGGGGAGTTGGGTGGAGAGGAGAAGGAGATGCTGGAGCAGGCTGAACGTGTGCAATAGAAACCGGTGTTATCGTTGTGTAAAAGCGAATAAAGAGGGGTTAACCCGTTTCAAACCTGACTATCTGTGCCTGACATTTGTGTTATCGCACACACACAAACACACACCTATATACACACACAAGTTGTTATATTTAAAAATAAACCTATATTTTATCAAATAATTTACACATTTGAGAGGATATTTTCATAATTTGGCTTTAAATTATCATAACATATTAACTAAAGGGCTATACACAAATATGACCTTTTCAGATCCTTAATCCCACACACGTGGTGTACCTTGTGGTTCCGGCCATGTGTGTCTAGCAGGGAGATGATGGCTTTGATGTGTCCCTCTTTGATGACGTTAAGAGCCTCAGGACTCTCCGTCAGAACACAGTGAAGGACCTCCAGCACTCCTGAAGACCAACACGAAGCAGACACACACTCAAACCAAACAAGCGTTTCACAAAGTGGACGTACAAACTGAGAACAAACAAAGAATTAAGAAGATTTCACAAAGGTTTCAGACAGAGCTCTAGACAGTTATTTTTTATTCAGAAGTCGGGGGGGATCTTGTAATCCATTACTCCTTCTAAACAAATCCCACAGACAAGTCTACCTTCAAATTAAGTACATGTTGCAGACTGCCATGCATCTGAATAGAAAGGGGAGGCAGTGGTTAGTCTTACCAGTGGAAGCCTCCAGCGTGTCCAGTCTGCCCAGAAGCCAGTCCAGAGAACCTGAAAACTGGACACAGTTCCTCCTGTTGCCCCTGATGAGAGCCGCTGGTTGGAGGAGGAAAAAAAGTTAGGGATATTAAAAGAGAAGATGGAGAACTACGTTGGTAGAATAGCTAACGATGTACTCCAGTGAAAAGGACACAAGTTGGATGTATTTTGGGAAAGTTTGTTTTGAAGGCCATTTTAGAATTGTTTGTTTTAAAAGTATTTTAAGACATTGGTAGGTAAAGGTTCCCTGTCCATCACAAAGGATGTAGTCTACACTAACACGGGCCTTGTGATCCCAGGGATTGAATTGATATATTCAGGGTTTGTGCTAAGTGGGAGCCAATGGGAGCTAAGCTCTCATATGAAGGGTCATCTGTCATCAGCTAAGCTCTCATATGGAGGGGTAATCTGTCAAAATAGCACCCTTCTCCTTTGTTTACCCATCCTTCTTTAGTTTGTTACCTTCCAAGCACCCTTTCTCCCTCATTACCTTCCTCATTCACTCCCTCCCTCATTCCCTCTCTCCTCACCCAGTAGTTGGTAGAAGGAGTTCAGAATGCTCTCCCGTTGTGTTGCTAAGGAGATCACGGACCCGGTGTTGTAGAGATGGAGGCGGTTGATGCAGTCCTGCACCAACCCCATCACACCCTGACGCCAACACATTAGTTAAGACAAGCAAAAACGCATGAAAGTTTAGGCATATGATTTCTTCTAAATCACTATTCAGATTTAACCATATCACATGCTGACGGACGTAGCCAAAACAAGAACAACATATGAAGTTAAGCCATTTAACTCTTATTCATTGTGTTATTAATAGACATGCAGAATTATCGCGCAATTAACTAACTTGTCCACCCAACAATGTATATTTTGACAGCCCTGATATAAAAAACACACACACACACACACACACACACACGCACACACACACACACACACACACCAGTTTGTTCCTCCCGCATATCTACCTCCTCTGAAAATAGGTTTTGTCTGTTCTTCAAAGTCCTCAGGCTGTTATGATTGGCCTCGTGGCCCTGTCCCTCAGCTGGCAGCTGGAAGTAATCAATCAGATCCTGTAGGCTGAGGCCCACGGTGTCCAATGAGAGGCAGGCTGAGGGGAGGTTCTCTTGCTGGGTTGAATTGTCCAGATTCCTGGGCATCACGTCAGACACAACATCGACAATCAAAATCCACAAAGCCACCTACACGTACAATATCATAGGCTTAAGACAACGCAATTCAATTAATAAACCTCCTAAAAATTGAATTGCATTGATTTGCACTAACTAATGAAGTTCTGGATATACGGTATATACGTGACTTAAGCCGTGGCAATGCCATTATGGTGAGCTTCATAAACTACCAACTAGATCAACTAGATCATCACTTGCTCTCCCCGTAGTCGTGGCTACATTTTTAAATGTGTGAGGCTAGAGCTGTGATTGGATCGTCTGAGTCACCTGATGAAACCTGAGAAGAGGACGGCGGTGTGACGGATGAGTCTGGCTGTGTGAGACTCCTCCCTCTGGGAACGGGATAACGTCAACCCGTCATCCATGTGGCCCTCACTGTGAAGGATGGCCTGGACAGGGGAGGAGGGAGGAGGAGAGGGTGAGGGAGAGGAGGGAGAAGAAGAGGAGAACAGAGGAGGGAGAATGAGGGATGGAAGAGGGGAGGTAGAGAAAGTAGGCGGGATGGAAGATAGAAGGAGAGGAGTGAGGGATGAACTACCAATTAAACAAATGCATGAAGAATAGATCAATCATCTTTATTTTATGATTTTTTGGTTCTATGGTCTTGATGTCTACCTTGCATTCATTGGTTAGTCATACGGTTTGTGTTTTGTAACTTGCTGATATCATTGGTTAGTCTTATAGTCCACAATGTTTACCTTGCGATGATTTAATAGCTCTATGTTGTCTGTCCTATAGTCTGTGATGTTCACCCTACTATGATTGGTTAGTCCTATAGTCTGTGATGTCCACCCTACTATGATTGGCTAGTTGTATTTTGTGTACCTTGCGATGATTGGTTAGATAGTTGCATGGTGTGTACTATGATTGCTCGGTTAGTTCGGTGAATGTTGGGCACCTTGCCTTGATTGGTTGGTTTGTTGCATGGTGGGCACAATGATTGGTTGGTTAGTTGTATGTTGTGTACCTTGCGTAGGCCGGCTCCTGCTCCAGCAGCCCGGGACGTCTTGGTCTCCAGCGTCTGGTAGGTGAGCCACAGCCCTGAGGCTACATGCTGGAGGTAACACACAGAGTCCCCATACTTTATCTCCGCTGCTCCCATCCCATCCAAGTCCTTCCTGGGTCCACCATCCACCCTCTCCTGTAGAAGATGGGACAGAGAAGGAGACAGGTATCAGTCACACTTTCAGACACAGAATTTAGAGACAAGATCCTGTCCCAGCAATTAGGATTTCATCCATACAGCACATATAGTTGCTTTGTTACATTTGTATGGCACTGATGTGCTACAATTGTCCCGTTGTGAGTGTAGGTACAGCTCTATTGCCTAAACCTGATCTGAAAACAGCTCTTGGAACAGACTGAAGAACGGCAAATGATTGACTGGGAACAATTTCCCAGTTAAGCAAAAAAAAATGGATTGATGAGCAGAATGGACACCAAAAAGGTCAAAGGAATCGATATGGCCATCCTGGTTGCAATAGCGAACTCGTCAAAAAGGGTGATGTCTGTTGACCTTTCCATGACCTCTAACTGACCTTTGACTGTCGGAAGCAGAAGGACGTGGAGCTGACGTCAGCACTGTGGCGATCAACCAGCAGAAGGTCTCTGTCCTCTGTCAGACCCAAGTACCGGCCGGTCGTCACGTGGCAGAGCCTGAAGGGCTGCCCCCAACCAGAGTGACTCCCACTCCATCTGAGGACACACGCCTGGTTAAAACCCTACCACTCCATCTGAGGACACACACCTGGTTAAAACCCTACCACTCCAACTGAGGACACACACCTGATTAAAACCCTACCACTCCACCTTAGGACACACACCTGGTTAAAACCCTACCACTCCACCTGAGGACACACACTTGGTTAAAACCCTACCACTCCACCTGAGACTACACACCTGGTTAGTGACTACCACTCCACCTGAGGGAAACTGAGGATTGGTCAGAGGTTATTTAACTAAACAGGATTGGATAGTGGTTAGTTGACTGACGGAAACAGGATTGGTATGAGGATAGCTATTCACTAATACTCAAAACGTCATTCAAAGGTTTATCAGCCTAGAATATCCTGTAAGTGTATTTTATAACTACTGGATTTGAGATTCAAAAAGGAATTGGGGCAAAAAGTATCAACAAAATAGATTTTTTTTTCTCTCCTATCATTAAGAGTCAAGCAAATGTTCTTACAAAGTGTAAAAAGACAAGTTACAAAGTTCTTATTGCTTCTTCAAAGGATGTTGCACAAGATTTTGAGAGAATTGTTTACAGTGGCAACAATATCACTAATATAAAGACATCTAAAGATGTGGTACCTAAAATGGGGCACCATTTTCTGTTACAACAACCAGATCCTATATGAAAATGGAGTTTGTGGCGTGACAGTGCCGTAAAATCTAGAAAAGGGACAGAGAAGAGCGCCATACGCACGTCACTCGTAGAATCTCCAGCCTCCAGAGAGAGCGTGCATGACTTAGCACAGACCCACCCTCATAGTGCACTGTCCTATAGACCAGAGAGAAGGAGAAACTTTTACTGACGGTTAGAAGGAGAGGGAAAAGTAGAGAAAAATACGAAACCAGAAGAGAGACAGCGACAGAGAGGGAGGGAGATAGAGGTACATATAGAGATAGTGGAAGAGAGCATAAAGAGAAATGCTTACTACAATAATATTCCTACATTCATCTCAGCAATAATGTATTGATTGCGAGTCAGCTAGCATTTGTTTAACCGTGGATAGGTGAAATGCAAGGTGGGTCTTAATGCATAAGAACCACTGTGCATATACACAAAGTGTGTGTGTGTGTGTGTGTGTGTGTGTGTGTGTGTGCATGCGTGTGTGTGAGACAGAGTGTGTGTGTGTGTGTGTGTGGCTGACTGACCTCTTCAGGTCCTCATCGTGATCTGTGAACGGGACAGTCAGACAGTCATCAGTGTGTCCATGCTGAAGCCTCAGCGTGTCTCCTCCCTTCAGGTAGCCTGCCACACATCCCACAGAAACCTTAGAAGGTCTTAAACATTTAACCTACAGTCACAACTCAAAGGTGAAAGGTTAAATGAAATCTACAGAGAGGGAATTTAAATCTACCTTGGGCAAAACCCCCTCCAGACCAGATGGGGGCTATTGTCCATAGAGTCTTCTGAAAGGCAGCGTCTACAATCAGGCTGCCATTTTCACTCTTGTTCTCGCTACATCTTCCATAAGACAGGTGCTGGATAGACACAACCATTAAAGCAAAAAAATGTGTACCCTAACGCTACAAAGGGCCATTCCAAGATAACAACACCAGCAGCATCAGCAGAGTCAACAGCACCTCCTTACCAAGTATCTCTCAGAACAGATGTTGACTAAGATAAGGTCGTCTCCCACTCGGACCTTCTCGCCCTCTGACCTCTGCTTAGACGCGGGGTGCACTGTCCACCAGCAGGCCTCTCCTGATGTAGAACCACACAGAACCCAGTCACTATGAATTGATGTCAATATGAAGAACAACCACTTAGAACTCAGAAGAACCCAATCACAGTAACTAGACAGCCATCTCTGCTCTACCAGTAGGCTTCTGATAGAATAGAACCAGTGAAGAACCAATAACCAGTCACTTGATAGAAAGCTGATGAACTGAATGCATATTTACATAACAAAACTCAGTTAAGTGAGAATCACATTTGCATGCTTGTAGGACAAGAATTCATCCATACAGTGTGTATTTCTATATGTTCAATATGCTCTGTACCTGCTGTGTCCTTCTGCAGTCCAACATCCAACGCCAATCTATCAGTGGACGACTCAGAGGAGGGCAGACAACTGAGATACTAAACAAAGAAAAAGACCAGGGACAATTCATTGGGTTTGGGGTTTCCTTAGGGTTAGGTTAGCGCATTTTAGGTTAGGGTATGGTAAGGGTTGGGTTAGAGCAGGGTTAGGTAAGCATGGGGTGGGGTTGTGCACTATACTCACCATGAGACTGTAGGAATGAGTAAACAGCACAGCTTGACCATAGAGCAGGGTTTGATGAACCTCTCCTTGTCCTTCCTAAGGGAAACCCACAGTAGACTTTTGGTTTAAAAACACAACAACGTACAATGCATTAAACACAATCAATAGAAATTAATAAGGGCTATAACTGAAGACCTAAAGACAAACAAAATATTAAACACGCTCTAATTAGGTGTCCAATTTTTTAATTGGCTCACCTTAGTGGGGACTCAGTTGTAATTTCCCACCTTAGTGAGTTCTCTGCTCTAATTGGTTCAACTCAGTGAGTTTTCTCTTCTAATTGGCCAACCTTAGTGGGTCCTATGTTCTGAATGGCTCACCTCAGTGGGTGCTTTACTCTAATTGGCTCACTTCAGTGAGTTCTCTGTTCTAATCGCCTCACCACAGTGTGCTCCTTCCCATTGGCCAGCATCTCTTGCAGGGCTCTGACAGACAGACAGTGGGCCAGGATGAAGGTGCACACAGAGAGGTCTGGGGGAACATTCTGGAGAATGACAGAGGCAGAGGATGAGATGACAGCAGACAAAATTGCACGGATATGATATCAAACTCTTCTTTTTTCAACTTGACAAGACATGATTTTGTGTTTTAGAACCAATTAAATCTCATCAGAAAGCACAACTCCTGTCACAGTGGACCATTGAAGTGGTTACAATTGATGCAGGTTTTAGTTCAACAGTTCCGGTCTAATTCATAGATCCAGTCTGCCTTGCAGTTTGATGTACATTATGGTATGTGACAGCTCCTGTCTACCTTGCAGTTGGAGGTGGGTTCCAGACAACAGAGTCTGCTTCCAAAGCCCTCTGCTGCCAGACATAACTTCAGCTGGTCCTGTTGAAGTGTGAAGGTGCTCTGAAGGACCACCTCATCCCCCTGAGAAACGCATACACATTAAAAACACATTCATGTATCCTAAGAAACACACAGATTATGTTAAAATTAACATACACATGTTGATGTACAAACAATACACATACATATCATGTTAAATAATATCATACACACACATACATATCAGGTTAAACAATACACACACATATCACGTTAAAGATTAACACACACACACACACACACACATACATATCCATATACACGCACACACACACACAGGTCATACTGTACACTACGCACATACAAACATCATCAACATCAACACACATACATTTATTTAGACAATAAACATGCACACTATACAGATACACACATCATGTGAATGGATGACCAGGCACAGACAAGTGTAACCCTGTTAAGCTAAACAGACAGGTCTTAATAATAATAAAAATGACCAGACACTCTTATTTGATCTGCCCTCTT
>JAVQJS010055996.1:0-15304 GCA_036024795.1 Galaxias rostratus | reverse complement strand
GGCCCTGTGATGGACCGGCGACTTGTTTTGCTTATTTTTGTTTACTTTGTACAGCGTCTTTGAGTGTTTTGAAAAGCGCTTTATAAATATAATGTATTATTATTATTATTATTACTTGTAGCATCAAAAAACAAAGATTGAATTCCATGTTCCTTGAAAATGTATGCATTTATCTCAGTTTTCATTCAACTTCATTATTGTTTTTATTTTCTGCTGCAAATAATCAGCGTTTGCTAATCAAGCTTCTTTTTTTCTGGGATGATATTTAGATTATATACATGTTTTTATTTTTATTTTAGACCTACACTCAACCAAATTATTTGAACTTACAAGCCAATATTATATCACATTATTAAAGGTAACCATCAAACGTGCACCATCACATCCTATAAGGGCTAAATAATAACCAATGCTTCCATATAGAGGGACATTTACTCACACAGCAATACCATCGGATGTCAGCAATAGGCCAGTATTTAAGGCAGAAGCAGATTTGCATCAATCTTCATTCAATTGCAATTTACTTACCACAGCATCGATAACGCCTTCCTCTCCATATTCTCACCCTCCTTGTCCCCCCCCCCCCTCATTGACACAGTCATTGACGCAATGTCACTATCAAGGCATCCCACCAAGTATCTCAGTTGACTGCACTGCCAGATAATTGAGCCTCTCCTGGTTCATTCGGCGCCTAAGCCAGGAATGTAGTTGACGAAGAGCACTGAAGGATCTCAGAGCTGCAGCTATGGGATGGCTTTTGGCCCCTTCCTGCTCAAAAAGCATTTTTTAACATGTAGAGGTTCTCAGGTTGATAAAAAAATCTTTGCCTCACTTGCAATTCCATTCCTGAAGCTTAAGGACCAGGTTTTGGTCATGTACATAGCAATGTACATTGATAACCTCTGGATGTTTTCCCCGTAAATGGGCTCGCACCCCTCGAATAGATCCACTCATCACTGCTGCACCGTCACATGTTTTGGCCACAACTTTCAAGTTAGCAATGTTATTGGACACAATAACCTGCTGGACTACTGTAGTGATGGCTTTGCACCATAGCCATCAGGTTTGTTCAAGCAAAGTAATCTTTCCTGGCTAAACTTAATGCACACACCCACAGCAAGCTATTCTGTGTGCCGTTCCTTGACTTCATCTGCCATTACTGCATTCATATTCCTTCTTTACTTATTGAATTATCTGCCTCATGACCTCTAGCAAGTCAAGCAAGATCCAATAAATTCATTTTGAGAAAAAGGTGCAAGGCATGTAGTGTTAGCTGGAGCTTTGTATCTCTGTAAGAAAGGGTCAAACTTTTGCAGCAGGAAGTTCTCTTGGTTGATGCTGTCAGTCAATTCATTGTTGCTGC
Source organism: Galaxias rostratus (assembly GCA_036024795.1). Taxonomy (NCBI): domain Eukaryota; kingdom Metazoa; phylum Chordata; class Actinopteri; order Galaxiiformes; family Galaxiidae; genus Galaxias; species Galaxias rostratus. Next base: position 13,941 of record JAVQJS010055996.1, on the reverse strand, counting down.
GAAAAGACATGACCGGTTTGTCCAGAAAGGCGGTAACTGAAACAATGTTAAATGTAAAGATACTCCCTTCTCTCGTTGATTTCAGCTACACTAACAGTTTGTAGCTTCTCTGCTACGTCACCATTAACTTTGCTTACGTTGGAGCTCACCCATGTAATCAAGGAAGCATTATGTAATGAAGTATGCTCATGGTCTCTAAACAATCCAGAGCCCTTCCGGTTCCGGTTTGTGTAGCTAGTAGAGGCTACTCCATCTTTGTTGTGAATAGATTGCTCCCTGACAAACAGTCTGCAGCAGAAGGTGGAATTTTGTCTGATTGAATATTCCACAGTTATAAGTGTCTTACCAGCTCCTCTGAAAAGACCCCCTCTGAAGTCCAAAATGTTTGGAAGGACAATGGATGTCTCTCACTTGCTTTGGACCGGTATCTTCACTTCCTAAATCTGTCTCATCAGAGCCCTGTCCTGTCTTTTCCACATCTCTCTTCCCTTGCTCATCTGTGAAGCTGCAGTGAAAAACAAGTGTTTGACTTTTTTTTTTTTATCTACCCACCACAAACTCACAACACTATAAACTGTCTAATTTCTTCTAGGTTTAATTTAGCCCATGTAACTTTTTCTGTCTTATATGAAGTGTTTTGAGCTACATTCTTTTTGTTTTTGACAAATATTTAGTGGCACACACAGGTTGGTAGTTACAAAAACGAATTAACTTTTTTTGTGTGCCTTCAGCCTTGTATTTTTTGTAAGTATTATAAAAAAAAGTCTATGCAGCCAATACAAAAAAAAAGAAAGAAACTATGACCAACAAGGCAACTGCAAGGATATTTGATCATAAAAATCTAGCTACATGACTATGAACTTAATCATTCAAGTGTTTATTTATTTCAACAATGTGCTGGAACCTTGTTTTTGTGAAATCAACGCACCTGCTGCCAATGTACTTGTTTGCTGCTTGATCTCTGTGGGCTGACCTGTCATCTTCTTCTTTACCATTAATTGGACTGAGCAGACAAATGATTTCCATATGTTGATAGAGACTATTACTGTTTTTATTTTTATATTTTGCTTCACTGCCTTGTAACAAGCTTTGGAGAACCACTGAGCTGAACTAGCTGTCTAAAAAACAAGCCTACTCCCTCACCAACCTGAGCTTGTGGATTGAGCAGTAATAATAATATGTATTTTTTTTGCTCTTTACACAAATTGGTCACCAATAATACCACAGAATGAACAAAGAATGGACCAACAGCTGTCAAACACAACACTCAGTCTAAGTGATACCACGGCAGCCAATTTGCGCCAGACTTATGCACCCAACATGTTACGACAGACTTTCTCACTCACACAGGACACACAGACCGACTTCAGTTGAATTGGCAGTGACTGTTCAGGGCACTGGTAGGAGGATGCGCTATGTTTTTTTTGTTTTTTTTTGATGGTGGGAGGAAATATAATCTTCTCCACCTGCCTCATAAAAAAATCTGAATCTGAGTCACATTGCCCAGCCCCCTTCTACTCAAATACCCAATATATGTATAGATTGTATAATCGTTAAGTTGGAGGGCTACCGGAACGCAGCTCATGCACGACTACAATGGTTCTGTCCCGACAAGACTATTCTTGGAGTTCAGGAGCAAAGGTTTCTAGCTGTAAATTTGACTTTTAACTGGGCTGATATGTAGTTATTGTGGATCCACAATATTCTGGTGCAAATTGGATACCGTGGTATCTCTCAAACTGATTGTAGTGTTTGATTGCTGTCGGCCCATTGTTCGTTCTGTGGTATAAATTGGTGACCTAATTGTGTAAAACTGCTTGGAGGGTCTTGAAAAACACTAAAAACTACGTATAATGTAATATTATTATTATCATTATCCATAAGGAGGTACATTCAAAGTGTTTGATTGTGTGGTGTGTATAGTGTAATAAAAGTTAAATGTACATTTTAAATGCTCACCTCTCAGACCTGTTTGTGTTTTGTGTCTAAAGACCCGTGTGCTGGTGACCCATGGATTGAACTTCCTTCCTCAAGCAGACCTGATCCTGGTAATGGTGGAGGGAGAAATAACGGAGATGGGCTCCTACCAGGAACTATTGGAAAGGCAGGGTGCCTTTGCAGAGTTCCTACACACCTATGCCAACAAAGATCATGGAGAGGACACTACCGGTGAGAATACCAGACATCGTATGTCCTCTTAAGTGATTGTTTGATTAAAAATTTTACGCTACTGAAAGCCTTCGCTGTTGAGGCAGAATTCCTTTAAATCGTTTAGATTATTCCTTTGGTACCACAAAACCTTTTTTCTTTTTTTGGTTTGTTTATTTATTACAAATATATAAGCAGAGGCCTGTTCCATAAAGCAAGTTTGCCAAATAAGATAAGTTTATTTTGGTTGGACTAAGTTATTTTCCGTTTACTCAGTTCCATAACTCAACTACTTAATAGCTGTAGCTCAGTTACTATGGAAACTTCTGCTTTGAAACTAACCTAATCCGGGACATGGCTATGAGAAAGTGATCATTTTACTTGATTAATCACAATCATACCAAAACAGTTTTAAAACGTTAAGAATAATTGATAATAGTTTAGTGAAAGGCACCCTTCATTTGTTTTAAATAAATCATAAAATTGTAATTAGTCAAATTTAGAACCACATGCGTGATCCATTATGTATGTGTTATCAAACATTTAGTCTTCCAGTATGCAGGACATAACATTTGCTTCGATCTATTGACTAGAAATTTTGTAAATATATCCATCTGCCTCTATCTTCTACGAAGCCAAGTTTAAAATATATTGGTTAATGTATTGTTTAATACATTTAAATGTTTTAAATGTAAAAACGTTTAGCGGGTCTATAGGTTTTTATCAAGTCAGTAAACGTCTGTAAATAACAACTTCAATCTATGTTTTGTTCTTGGTGGTTACGGGAGCAATTATAGAATTCAGGGGATTAAAACAACGTACTTCCTGGGACTTGTAAGACCCATTCGCATACCCTGACCACTACCTGTACAATAGCGTCTTCAAAAAAAAGAATTTTATTATTTCCTCAGGCCACACTTTGTGTATTGCATGCTGCAACAAACCGTTCATTGTCCCACAGACTGTGTGCACTGCACTTGTAATTATTAATTCTGATATTTGACCAAGTGAACATATATTTGCAACCCTGAGGTTTCATCTCTACTTGATGTGATATTGAATAGCCATTCGAACGCATTCAATTGATTAGCGATTTTCTGCTGGCCTTCCTGTCTTGTTTAATTTTTATTGTGTTTGTATTGCCTTTCTTGGTTATTCAATATTTGAACACTCTAGTGAATTTCTCCACTATGAATCGCTGCGTGGTTGCCATAAACAATGTCAGTCTCTCTTTAACATTTTTGCCATGTTGAGTTGATTTGATCTTCGTTCGACCTGTCGAGCTGCTTAACAATGCACATGGTATTACCTTGATGACTGAAATCCATTTTGAGTTACCCTTATTGCATGAGCTTAAATTTAACTTAATGGAAGCTTTTTAGCCCCAACCGATTTGTCATGTTAATTCAAGTCAGGTTTAGCACTTTGATGCTGACCTTTCTTAGCACACTTTTTGGAGCAAGCCTCAGATGTCTGATACTCATCAGTGTTCCACCATGTTAACATTTTTTCGTATGTTACCAAAAGTAGTAACCTAAACAACAAATCCCAAATATAAACCTAACCCACTTATACTGCGGCACTCGTGCTTTCAGCCGGAACCATACTCATCCAAATTTAATTTGAAGAAAAAAACATTTTCTTATCCTTTAACTCATTGTCAGTTTCCACTAAATATATCTCTGTTTGTCTGTTCTATATTTCTCTCACCCTTTTTTTTGTCTTTTTTTGTCTTCCATTCGTTCAGAAGAGGGGAGGGATGAAAAGGAGGAGGAGGAGAGGGGTAAATCTGAAGGTTTGAGTGGTTGCCGTAGTCCAATAGGACTTGCTTTAGGTTATCAAGAACATGTATTTGTTCCTTTCCTATAAAAAAACGTATTGTTAAGGTTTAGCATTGGCTGGTACAAAATATTAAGAGGAAAAGCCTCTGTGATCAAAAGGAATTGTGCATGTGTAGAAACCTGTCTGACGACTCTTACCCTACAGTATTTGTACAGTTGTCATTTCTTCATCAGGTGTTAAAAAACAAGAGAACCTGCTAAAAGTTTTAAATAGAATTTGTGGTGCAACCTGAATAAAACTAATGTTGATGGTATAGGAGGGAAATCCTTTTTTATTTGATCAGTATAATGGTGTTTCACTATCGAAAAGCCTTATCTAAGAATATGTCTCTTTTGCATGGTTAAGACTCAGTAGCAAAGAAAGGACAAGAAAACGGAGGTCCTTCAACTCTTCTCAGGTATGTAGGAAATGAGCTTGTCTGGCATGTTTAGAGCAAAATGTGAAGTGCTAAAGAAGGGGTCATAGTGCATAACATAAGTATTAGATCAATGAATTTACAACATGCAACAGATATCCATATTAAAATGTTTAGCATTGTGGATTTCAATGCAATTGTTCTCCAGTCAGGGTGCACGGAACATCAACAGGTCCACCAAACCTGCTATGAAAGAAAATGAAGGTGTCCTTGGAAAGAAGGCAGAGAATGCTGAAATTGGCAAACTGACTGAAGCTGACAAGGCCAAAACTGGGAGTGTAAGAGAGATTATGCTATGTTCTTATGTTCCCATCTGTTTGGGATCTTGAACATTTGTTATGTAATATTTTTGCTTTTTGGAAAATTATCTATTTTAATCTTGCCCATACTGGAAGCAGTATGCATGCTGAGCTATGTTGGTGCAGAGCCTTGTCAGAGGTTCTTAAAAGAGTTTAAAAAAGGATAGACATTTAAAGTCATAGCCTAAAAATATTAGGAACCCTTGGACATTTAAAGGACATCTCTTTAAAATATGTTTGACAAAAAATGTAAGTGTTTGGTCTACACCATTCTTAATTGCACTGCTATTTGTACAGTTACTTTGTCATTGATTCAGAACTTAACCAATAATGTGAATGAGTAAATCAACTAAATAGTGGTATACATAGCTGCAAGCAGTGTTTAAGTGATCCAAGCAGCAGCGGTCTGAACCAGTACAACAGAACGGCCCCCACAACATTACATTCATGCTAGACCGTTAGGCCACAGTATGACAGAACGGCTCCCACAACATGAGAATTATGCCAGGCTCCAGTACAGCAAAACTTCCCCCACCACATTACATTTACGCCAAGCTCCAGACCGCAGTACAACAGAACGGCCCCCACAACATCACATAGAGGCCACCTGGTCTGGCGCCCCCGTATGGCTGATTTCATCCAAACGCTGCATATGTTCTCTTCTAGTCACACAAAATATGTGTACCAAGTTTTGTGACAATTGTGCGTTCGATTGATCAGATTTTCCTTTACTTACTTATTACAGAAAGGAAAGGAGGAAAGTTGACGGAATATGATGTCTGCTATGATTGGAAATGTCAGAATTTTGCATAATTATTGATGGGTACTATCTACAGGTGCTACTAGTGAAGTTTTGTGGGAACTTTGGGGAAAAAGGCCTAAAACTAGTTTGCCATGGGGTCCCATTCCAACTGTGCCAAAAAGCTAAAAACCTGGATGACAGAGTTCATAGGTACAATAGGGAATTTTGTCTCGCTCAATGCAAAACATAAAATACAGTGACTGTGCCTAAAATTGACCGAATTTGATGGCACTCAAGTATTTCTAAGGTTTTTGATTTATTGCTTGAATTTCATTATCCTGTGGTGGTCATATGGATTCGACGTCCAACTTCTTATTTCTATTAGCACAACAACAACAACCTGTTACTTTCGTACTGTACAACAAGATTTGTGACAATATCTGTTAAACCTTCATTACTGCTGAACGCAAAGTGCTTTTTGGTGCCCCTATACGGTCAGTTGGAACCAATACTCTGCATATGTCCTCTTCTCTTACAAATGATGTGTGCCAGGTTTTGTGACAATTGTGCATTCGGTTGACGAGATTCATTGTGCATTTGGTTGACGGTTTACTTACCTACAAAGTGCAAGCCATGCAAAGTTTTCATGATGTGAAGTCTGCTGTGTTGAAAAAAATGTCTGAATTATTTTCAAATTATTGATGAGCACTATCCACAGATGCTTCCTGAGAAGCTTGGTGGAAATTAAACAGACTTTCTAAGACTAGCTCTCAAAAATGTTTTTCCTAAATTCAAAATTAAGGACAATCTAATGGCCAGACATTAAAATGACCAGAGCAAAGATGTTCAGCATTTGCTTGTGCAATCCCTGGTTAATTTATATTGGACAACCTCCACACAAGTTAAAAACATTTGAAAATCCCCCATTGACCCAATGGTGTTTGTAGAGGCATGGGTGTATGGAACCCAGAAGGTCTGTTTTTCGTTTTGGCATAGATCTCCCTGCCTAGTTTCATAAAAAGCAATCCATGGGAAGTAGGGGAAACTCGGCAGAGTTAATTATTGTTAATCTAACAAGAACAATAGGGTTCAACAATAGCTTCGCTGATTGGACCCCTAATAATAATACCATCAACAACAATAAGATTCCCACAGCTTCGCTTCATGAATTCCTTATTAGCACAATTATTGACACCCTAAATTAAATATTTGGTATTTTGCAACTTTGTAAGTCACATTTTTTTTCTAAACCATTCCTGCCCATGACCTTTGACAAAGATACAGCATTGGATCTGTTTTGCAGTTTTCCAGGGTCCATTCTCCACCATTTCACCAATCATTCGCAGCAATCTTTTCTTTTGTGTCCTCTTACAGGTTTATTGGCCTGGTAACAGAGTGCCATGGGACTTCTTGTTAACATTGCGCACTGTGGACACCGGAATGTCCAGGTCAGGAGATTGTCCATGCGATCTTCTGTCTGACCTCAGACAAATTGGTATTTTTATGCGATTTCTGGTAAAACAAAAAAAGAAAAAAAGGTCCTTTGCCTAATTTAAATTGGTTGAACGACAGATTTTATATTGCTGGCTTGTACCCATGACTCAACCCTCAACAACATGGTAAAAGTGTCCTTTCATCTACAAACCAAAGCTAACATCTGATTATTCCTCTCCTGTAGTGCAGCTGCCAAACTCATTCACTCCTATTTTCTCCTATTTTGAGTACTGCAGTTCCCCTCTCTTCGTCATCAGTGCACATTCGCTCCATAAACTCAAACATGTTCAAAATTGCTGTTTGTGTCCTTGCCTCAGCCAAATAATCTGAGCCCAAACACACTCTTTTACCATTTCTGGCTCTTTGTCATCCAGCCCATTAGCTACGTAATCCCTCTCACCTACAAAGCTTTGTCAAAAAAATAGGCCCTTCCCTGCATTTCTGACTTCTTCCAACTCTTATCATCCTTCCCGTACATTGATGTTCCTCCTCAGCTGAGAAACTGGTTATTTCCAAAGCCAGACTATGGGACCTCTCTCCTCTAATTCACAATTTTAACTACCTTTCAATCTTCAGTTGCTACCGGTTCTCTCTAGCCTACCCTTAATTAATAGTTGTAAACCTGTTCTATTCCTTTACTGGTGTTGTTCTTGTACTTTTGTTATTCTACAGTTTTTTCTTAACATTGTTTGAACTCATTGCGCACTGTCTGTTCTCTTTCATCCTGTTCCTTTGTTTGTTGCCATGTTTCCATTGTACCTTGTGAAGCATCATGGGTGTCATCATCAACCCTAATAGTTATTTTATTGCCTTATTCTTCACTATTAAATATCCTAGACTCGAAGGCGTAGACCCTTATAGATATTCTGGCACTTTATTGTTCCTTATTATTATTATTATTATTATTATTATTATTATGAATAATAATAATAATAATATCATCGTCATCATATTTATTAGGGGTTCTTGCCCGAAGAGCATTAACCTTAATTGTTACTGTACTGCACTATCCTTCCCTGGTATTTGTTTAATTTGTAAGGGGTTTACCCCATTGTTTTTTTACTGGTTCAGTATTATAGTTCTCTATTACTTACATTTTCTGTGAGCTGCTGAATGCCTGAGACTTGATTTTTTTCCCCCTCAAGTTAGTCTCCTTAACCACTGCTCTCAAACCAAAGATGAGCCCAAATGACTGATAATACCTTATAAGTTATAATACAATTTCAAATATTGGGAGGCATACAACCTAGTCTCAACAATCTCAGGTCTATTGTCAATATCCCCATGATGAACAAAATTGCTTGTTGGACTAGCAAGTCCCCCATTATGTATCTTCCGCTATTTCAAAAAAAAAATCAAAAAAAATGTTTCCGTTTATAAATCTGCACCAAATTCTGTACGTAACATCAAAGGAACATTAAATGTCGATGTTATTCAAGACAGATTTATTGGCCAAAACGCTTCCTTGAAAAAGGGATGATATCTCCCTATAACCTTATAACGATAATAGAGTGGCTGGGCTCAGCCTTAGGGATAGGGTAAAGAGTTCTGTCATCCGAAGAGCTTCGAGTAGAGACACTGCTCCTTAGCGTCGAAAGGAGCCAGATTAGGTGGTTGGGCATCTGATTAGAATCCCTCTTGTGCGTCTTCTGTTGGAGGTATTCCGGGCACGCCCTACTGGTATGAGACCCTCCAGAACACGCTGGAGAGATTATATATCTCATCTGTCCTGGGAATGCCAAGGGATCCCCCAGGAAGATCTGGAACGGGGTGCTGAGGATAGGGACGTCTTGGCCTTCTTAGCCTGCTGCCACCAAAACCCGGCCCCGGTTAAGCAGCCGAAAATGGATGGATAAACGGGACAATATCTACATTTTGACAAACAATAACTAAAAAGCATGTCAACGTTTTGAAGAAAATGGAGATCTGACATACAGGACAATTCAACATTAAATGTAAATAAAAACAACTACATGCAAACCATTTGGAGCGTCAGTCAGCAGTAAACATACAGCAAAATGCAGTCATGCTGAAATTCATGCAAGGGTAAGCACACTTTATTATTTATTTTTTCATTATTCTTATCATTTACGCTAATTATATTTTTTCAGTTAACTGAAAAGCTGGTGTTCAAATTGTGTCTAACTTCCCATGGGGAAATATAAAGACTCCCTAGCGAGATGTTCCTGCGCTTATGCTATAATAGGACTGTCTGCGTTTACTGCCTCAAACAGTCAGTGTCTTTAAAACAAATTTGTGTCAATGCATGAGCGTTAGGCATGCGGCCTTAATATATACAGTGCATCCTGAAAGTTTTCACAACGCTTCACTTTTTCCACGTTTTGTCATGTTACGGCTTTATTCCAAAATGTATTGTTCTTTTCTTCAGAATTCTACTCACAATACACATATTAATGATTTGTTGTTTATTTTTATAACATTTGCAAAAAAAAAACTACTAAACTTTTGCAATTCTAGCTCCCGTCTTCTCTAAGCTTAACTAAGCAATTGTGATAACCTTTATCTGAGGAGTTGGTTGTGTTTGTGTTTATAAAATGTTTATAAATCCAGGAATGTTGCAGCCAATATTCACATTTGTTAAGTCTATTGCAGTTGGATGCCTGGAAAATGTGTGATTTAAATTGCAGTTGTTTTGTTGCAGGTGCTGTTAAAGGAAGAGTTCACTTTGATAAAAAACCAAGTACCATGATGAATCACAACATGGTTTGCAAATCTTTATCTTTCTTATTTGCTGATCTCTAACAAACACTCTCAGGGAGCTGCTGGAAAAATGTGTGTTATTTGAATTGGTGTTATTTGAGTGAGAGCTGTCTTACCTTGTGGTCTATTCCGTTACAGGAGAAGTGCATCTTTTATATTATGTATTCATTAATACAAAAGTTTGAATCCTATCTGCCTCCATTTGCATCATCTGTAATTTAATGGTTTCAAATATCACAATCACCATCATAACCACTGCTTGTTTAATTCTAATCCAATGTAGTATCTCTACCTTAGTATTCTTTTCACTATGTACTTTCTCACTCAAGTAGTTATCTGGAAGATGTCAATTTTAATTTAAATAGAAGTACCTTTACTTATTTGACTACCCAGCATACTCCTTGACAAATAATTGTTGTGTTATGACTATTTAAGTGACAAAAAGGTTTTTTATTGATTGATTTGACATGGGAAGGTGACAACAGATTGCAAAACATTTTAGGCCACTTTTCTTTTGCAAAGATCTCCAGGTTCTTGAGGTTGGAAAACTTATCTGCCATCACTCTTGTCTTTAAAATCCACCACAAATTCTCAATGGGATTCATGTCCTATTTCTCATGATGTCTTTTACTTTAACAAGGTTGTCTTGCCCATTGGCTGAAAAACACACCCAAGTCAATGCACTTCCACCACCGTGCTTGATCGTTGGAATAGTGTTCTTGGGGAGGAATGCTTCTCCTTTCTTTTACCAAACAAACTGCATTGCCCCGAATCCAAACAACGAAGTTTCTGTCTTGTTCGACCACATAATTGATGACCTTAAGTTTTCTTCTTTGTCCAGGTGAGCTTTTGCGAAGGCTAGACAAGCTTTTGTTTACCAGGCTTGCAGGTAATCAGCGTCCATGGATGCCTTGTACAGTGTACGCTGTACAGTGTAAGTGTTTGCCTTGAGATGCGGGTATAATTATTGCTCAGATTCTTCAGTATGGCCTTAGTTGTGGTCCTTGGGATTGTTCTTGGTCTTACACTATCATTCAGCACAGGAGTCACTTTAACTTCCTACCACAACCTTTTTTCAGTGTGGAACTCCTTTTTGATCATACTTTGCACTGTGGCTGGCACCTGACAGCACTTGGATATGGCTTTGTAGCCTTTCCCCTTCTTGTGAGCTGCCACAACCTTTTTTCCACAGTGTGGAACTCCTTTTTGTTGATACTTTGCTCTGTGGCTAGCACTTGAAAACACTTGGATATGGCTTTGTAGCCTTTCCCCTTGTGAGCTGCCACAATGCGCAAACCGCTCTGGTTTTAGCCATAACTTGCAATTGACTACAAACTGACAGGGAAACCTTTTTCTTGATTTTATCAAGTGTGTGTGAGTTAGTGTGTCTGCACTTTAGTTTAAGTTGGACATACGTTAAACGCACACACATGGCAAAAGCATACACAAACAAAAATATTTGTGCCAAAAAATCACTTTGCCACAATTTCTTGTACCCGATTAGTTGATAGTTGGCTAACTACAAGCAATTACATGGAACAACTATGGAACTATGGCTCAACGGGGTCAGAGAGCTGCCAACTCTCAAACATTGAGAGTCACTCAAATTACCCTTTTCACACACTCTCACATTTGCTTTTGGGACACTATTGTAGACCATTAAAAAACATTCTAGGGATTTTTCTTTGCAATTTTTGTTAGAATGTAAAAAAAACAAAAAAACATATAAAAAATGTTTTTGTTATCTTTAACAAAATGTTTGGTGTGTGATACCTTATGACATTTTCATTCAAATAAAAAAGGCTTTCTGTGTTTACATGTATACTATATATATATATATGTGTGTGTATATACAGCGTGTACTGAGAGTTTACTTTCTTTAGTCGTTGTTGTGGAAGGGGAGGCACCTGGAACAAAGCGTTAAAGTTAACCAGCACTTTGTCTCCTGGATGGTAACAACGAGGAGCTGTGTTGCGATCAAAAGGCCGTTTCATTTTCCAGGCATCAGACAACGCTCACAGAATTTAGTCGTTAACAAATAAATTCAATAAAACTTTGGAGGATAACGAGTAGCAACACACATTATTACACACACGTTAACAGAAATTCATTGCTACCTTTTGATTTAAGCAATGGCCCAACACTGTCCACCATTACATGCTCAAATGGTTCTCCATAGTAGGTATTTGACATAGTAGTGCGGGAGGAACTATTTGGTTTTGCTTTGCTACAACTCGACAGGTATAGCAGGTCCATAAGAAAGCTATCATCTTTTTTTAATCCTGGCCAAAAGAAACGCCTCAGATCACGGTCGGATGTTTTTCAGATCCCTAAATGATGATAACATAAATCTTTGTGGTCAAGAGACCGCACTTTGTTTCTGTAATCTACGGGAATCACAGTCTGGTCACTTCACCCCAGTTTGGACTGGCACAAGAATGAGCAGTTAATTTTTTGGATTAAAAGACCGTTCTACATAAAATGCTTTTGATCCCCAGTCACAGCTTCGACACTTGTCTAACGTAGGATCAGTGCTCTGTGCCGCTACCAACTGTTCACGGTTTATGGATAAGTGGAGATGCGCACCCAAACTGTCTTCACTCTTTGTGGCACAGAAGTTATCTCCCCTCCTCAACTCGGCAGACTCCTCAGTGTTGGCAGAGAAGACGGGAGCTTGAAGAGAATCAGCCGTCAACACTTTTACCCAGGTTTTGTGACCACATTGGCTGGGAGGACCTCCTGAACACTATGGACTAAATCTTGAGTCTGAGGCTCAGGTTGCTCTAGTAACTCAGGGCTGAGAACCACCCGCCCTCCTCCTAAGTAATTCCTCAGAATAAAGGACAACCCGTTTACTGGCAACGTAGGTCACATAGATTTTTCGATTTTGATTCCCTGGGCCAGCGCACTTCATCCACACGAGAAGATAATACTAATGAAGGAAGAGTGTCTGCCATAATGAAAAGATTGAGAGGCACCTGTGTCTTGCTGATTACTGGGGTTACTTAGTAGCTATACTTGTCCATTCAACATACGTTTTTCTTAACGCAATTAAATATTTTGTCAGGTTTGACATTGCCTGCTCCATTCATGGAGCCAAGGAATACAAGACTTTCTAACAGAACATAAAGATGGGGTGTGAGTGACTTATATAAAGAAGTAACCAGAGCTGATTTCCCTATTTTAGGCAGAAGTATGTGTAAAGTTATACCTAGAAATGCATTTCCACAAGAAAATGCAGATGTGATTTCCACCATTAACATCCAAGCAGTGTGGTTGCTCAGACCCTAAAACCACGACTGCAGAACTTCTACGTCCTTGTGTGTTGTTTGACAGCTCTGAACACAGACGGCCAGTTGGAACACCCAACTTAATCCATACATATAGTTATTACATACTATATGTCATATGAAGTCATCTTGCAAGGACACATTAGAAAACAGGTATACGTTAAATATATTTAACTTTGGTCTGTCAATTAGTCTGTGTGAAACAGAAATACCAAAACGATTTCCAGTCTGCCCTACAATCTCGTGCTCAAACAATCGTTGTAAGCCGTCTGGCAATCATTTCTCAAGACGGCCCGGCAAACCTAAAATCAGCAGTGGTCTATTGTCTTCAGTGTTGATTTTTGTTCAATTCTGATTATATTACCTCTAAAATACATTTTAAATCATCTTAATGAACCCAGTTTAGCCAGTTTATGTTCATTCTGACACTGCTTTAAATTGTTGGATTGTGCTGTTTCAATTTTTCTATGGTATCCATTTTCAGATATGGTATCAAATAAAGTTGTTAAATTTCCAGCACGCTATTATTTATGGTACTTTTAAGGGAATAGCATTGTATAGCGCACTTCAGCAAGCTAATGCCCACTTACACAAACATTATTCACATCCAGTAAGCAACGATTACTATTTTAGTCTGTTTTTTATTTTTTACTTGTTATGTATGTTGATGCTGTGAAGCAATTTTGGAAGTCAGAAAAGTGCTTCATAAATTAAATGAATTATTATTATAGCAGTGTAACAGCAACAAAATGAGACGAACTGCAATGTATGGCTAGTTAGTTACTATGGCAACTATAATCTACATGCTTTTATGCCATTATCATTAAGGCATCTTGAAATACACGATCTCGCTAACATATTCATACTATGATAATAAATTACACTAATACTTGAGATGAGCTGGAATGAAAGACCAACATGAATCACCCCTTTGTATACTGCAATCTAGTGATCTCAATTAAATGTTGGTTTACCTATACAAGCACAATA
>JAVQJS010055990.1:0-25162 GCA_036024795.1 Galaxias rostratus | reverse complement strand
AAAGAGAGAGAGAGAGAGAGAGAGAGAGAGAGAGACCAATGCAGTGGGGAGCATCAACAGTTTCGTCATTACCACGGCCACCACACCAAAGTTAATGACAAACAATTAGGCTGAGCCCCGTGCTGTTGTTTCCCAATCCCATGTCCGTTTCACCCCGCACACCCCTAGGGGCCTCCGGGAGAAATAAGAGTTTCCAGTTTATTAATAAATGATTTATGTCTGTGGTATAAAGGCAAAAAAAAAAAAAAAATCACTGACTGCGTTGGCAATAAATCCATACCACATTATACTGTGGTTCCCCTACATATTGAGAAACTATCTTATTAAACTGAAATGGATATAAATAATTTCATTTTCCAGCGCAGAATTAATTTAACTGAAAACAAGACTGTGACAGATTCGGCTAATATCTCAAAAGCTTGATCAATAGACGTTGTTATCGGACTGCACGAGAGACACGTCGGGTCAGAGCCTCGTGCTAAATGCACTCATATTTGCGGCGCTCTTATCCAAATTGATCGGTTCTGGGTGCGGAGAGCGTGGGGTGGTCTAGAATGAGAAATCCTCCCCTCACAGGATACACACATCGTGAGGATCCTGGGACAAACAGGCTGCAATCAGGAAGCTGTGCCTTACATAAGGCTAATCCAACACAATCTTGGCACTCACGAGAATCAATTCATCAAGGTCCACCGCTTCTCTCCATTACCTCGATCTCATTATTTCTACCCAGCAGCGGCAGCATCTCTCTGGCAGTAGGAACGGCTGCTTTCCTCCATCGGATGAGCTGGTTAAAAGCAGGTGGCCCCGACCTTCGGTGACTGGATTAACGTGTCTACCGCTTAAGGGGAACTCGTTAGTCTGGGGATTTGCTGAGACAACACGAGGGGCCTAGTCGACGGCAGTCAGAGCACGGTTCATCTTAAAGAACCATGTCGTTTAGAAGGGTTGAATCTATCTTTATTACCCTATACTTTTGTGTCTGATAATTACATTTTGCGACTGCATGAGTGTATGCACGCAAGTGGGTGTGTGTGTGTGTGTGCGTGTGCGTGTGTGTGTGTGAAAGAGAGGTAGGGAGAGAAAGATAGAGAATGTTTGTGAGAGAATAAGATCATTCATTGTGTGCCAGGGACTGGGAGGGATTGAGCAATGAGCATCTACGTGGAAGCCTGCCCCGATCCTGCATGGGAGAGAATGATCCATGGCTTTAATTTGATGGCACTGAGGGGTAGAAAGGGAAGAAACCCTCGCAGAGACAAAAAGTGTTGACCTGAAGCCGCTCTGTTTTCAACCTTAAAACCTCTTTGTTCCAATAATTGAACACTTCATTATCGGCTTGGAGCTCTCTCCCTTTGTTTCTTTCTCTGTATCGCCATTCCTCACTCCGGAGGGGCCACAGGAAGGAGAAAAAAAACCTGGCTAGACAAATTAGGAACAAATCAATAGAAACAGACCCACTCAGAAAATTACCTACAGTATTTTGCAAGAAAGTCATTTGTTCGAGGGCATCCTGTTGCAGCACTCTCCGAGCGATTCTTTCCACCTCATTAGGATCCCAGGGGGATCCGGCATAATCAACGACACATTCACATTTGGGTTTTTAAAGGCTACGTTTATTGGATTGAGTCGGTAACTAGAAAGCTGGTCTGTTTGCATAACGTACAGCGGATTCACAAGTATGTATTAAAGTCTGACAAACTATCTCTTAATGGCATATTAATGGTATGCTCAGCAAATCTCTCCGACATCAGTTCCATTCCGCCATCTCATTCCAGCACCAAAGCCCTGACATGACCGCATTATCTGTGCGTAGTACTGTAAGGGCAGCTTACACTAAATTGATCAAACATTAATAAATCAAGGCTGGGAAGATGTGTCTGCACCAAAGCCTGACACAAATCAATCCACTGATGCCGTCAGCCGCCGGTGCTCACCACGTCAACATTTCACAGGGCTGTATCCACGTGGGACACGCGGTGCCTTTACCCTGTCTGCTGCCTCTGATCTTCCCTTGTTTGTCAAAGGTAGCTCTCCTGGGTGCCTCGTGGCAAATATTTGTTTGCGTGTCTCCAAGCTGCCGCGGTACCTAACATCAGCATGCGCCTCACTGAGCACGGCGCGGGGAAGTGCGAGGGTACGGCTACGCTTCACGCGTTGGTTGTCGTGCTTTAACCGACCCCCCCAGTCTGAGAAACCGAGGCGACACGTTCGGAAATCCAACAATAACCACGGTACCCAAGGTATCGGAGGGCCATGACTTTAACACCGAGACAGTGGTTTGTCGGTTGGTAGCTTTGAACTTGACTGAGCGTACAGTAAATTATATTACAAAGCACGTTGTGCTTCCATCCGATATCCAGCCATAAACCTTTCCAGAGAGTTATTACAAACGTGGTTTTACGATTAAAGTGCAACTTAGAGAGAATTTTCCCCTCGAATTCTTTATCAAACACTATCTGAAGGCCACAAAAGAACGCCTCAAAATAAACCATAGAACGGAAGAGAGGCTGTAGAAAAATGGAAAAGTGATTCCACTGTCACGGCTAAATATGGCTCACCATCGGAGTACTAGCTTCAGACAAGTTTGAGCTTTCATCACTTATTAATTCAAAGTCGGCAAACTGCTTGTAGGAGGAAGGGATAAGGGAAGGATTATAGTACAGGAGCGAGATATTGGCGGAGGTGTTGAAAGACGTACAGTCTCTTACAGGGGGACGTCTCTCTCTTATCCATGCTGACCTTTGTTGAAAGTCATTTATACCGAGCACGCCCGGTGGAGCTCTCGTTGGGTGCACTGCAGAGACTCGGAGCAGACTGTGACGGACACTGCCGAGACTCGGAGCAGACTGTGACGGACACTGCCGACGGCTCCTTCGAGACGCCGCCATTACGAGCCATTACGCACCTTACATCAGGTGACACTATAAGTGAGGGACGACTGATTTCATTTACCATCTGCCTTTTCTTACGTGAAATCGTTAGCGCTGTGTACGATGTCACAGGGAGGCGTACTTCCACAGGTAACTCCTTACAGCAATGATTCACACAAACATTCATCTGAGAACATAGAAAAACCAACTCATGGCATTGGCAACCGAACTGCGGCAGACCGACCGTTAACGACCGAACGCAGGAAGTGAACTACTCCACCCAACAAGTCTTTGTTGCCCTCTGCAACGTACCGACACGGAGCCGAGAACATTTCGGGGAAAAAAACGGCGGGGATTCAAAGCGGAAATGACGGTTCAAGGGCACTTTCCCTTCCAGCGCAAGCCAAAAAGTGATGGCCTGTTACTTCACAGAGGGCGTACGCCATTCATCCCTTTGCCGGCCCGGGTTTCCAATTCTGACTGCCACACCATGGTCCCCCTGCAGGGGGTGACAGTAATGATGAGGCGTGTGGCGTCCCTGTCACCTTCACCAGCCCCCGTCCAGACAGCACGACAGATGATGGGCACGTGACATGTCACCTTATCTGCCGATGACTCATTTATAACCTGGAAGCCACTGCTGCTGCAGAGACAGGCCCGTGGCTGGCAGTCGGTGTTCTTTGATGGGGATGAGTTAACGACCAATCCCAATTAAAAGGTTCATTTGAAATGCATGGCAACCGCATGTGAAATACAATAAAATGCTAAATAAATTGGGTATTTTTAATTAGTGGTATCCACACACACACACACACACGCACACACGCACACACAGACGTGCCCTTACAAAAGCATGTTATGCATGAATGTCTGTGTCTGGGTGACGATAAGAGTGCTCACCAAAGCCCTTTGGGGGGATGCTGCTGCTGTCTGCAGGGTTGACAGCCCAGTAGTAGTACTTGAGACTATGCATAAGCTGCAGCACCGTGCCCACGCGACGGATGGTGGTGTAGATGGTTGCCGTGCCGATGAACTCTGCAGAAAGGTATGTGTACAGGGAGAGCTGCACCTGGAGGGACACACACACACGCACGCACGCACGCACACACACACACACACGCACGCACACGCACGCACGTGCACACACACGCGCGCGCACACACGCGCGCGCGCACACACACGCACACACACACGCACACGCACACACACGCACACACACACACACGCACACAATTAACCTGTGCAGTGATTATACTCCAACATGGCAGGCGGGCAAAAGCCTTTAAAACCCACACATCTACATTATCCTCCTGCCTTCTTGTTATTGCTCCAAAGCTAAGTCGATCATTCCCGCAGGTGTGTGGCAAAGAGCAACCTGCTTCCGCTGACCCCATATTAGAAAGATTTATATGAGTCCCAGCTTCCATTATGCTTAGAACTGATTAGCATGTCCTCCGTAATTAGCGTCAGACCCGACAAGAATTCTCATTCCCTCCGCAGTCATTTTGAAAATACCACGGGCCCTTTGCCATTCTACATAAACGAGGAGATAGGAATGAGTCAAAAGTGAGTCATGGTTTAAAAAACAAAGCAAAAAAAAAAACAGAACCAGCAGAGCAGTGAGGACGTGAACGTGAGTTGATCCAGTCTGAGGTAATTAGGCAGTGAAGATAGTGGAGGATCACAGTGTAGGTTACACAACCCCCATGAAAGACAGCCACTGTAATAGAAAGGCCTGTTAGAAAAAAAATCACGTCCGGTGCATGCCGGGAAAAATACGAGGTCAGCTGGTCCGTCTAATTAAACTCGTCTAAACAGACGCCTCGGGACACCGCTCGCTCTCCGCACACCCACCAGACTTTGGGCAGGGGGGGACACGCAGAGGAGATGTGTGGACTAAGTGAAGTGTCCTTAGGGGAGAGGGGACACACGAGCGCACGCGCAAACACACACACGCACACACACACACACACATACGCACACACACACGCGCACACATTCGAATGGCAATTGGCACTGCTGCCTCTAAAAGCACGCTAACCCACTTCATTACCTCTGCCCAGGCTCTGGCCCACCCTCTTTCTCCCTCCACCTCGCTTCTCTCCCGCCTGCTACGTTCCATTTCAGAAGACTGTCGCAGGCAAGCCTCGGGAGACACACTCAGCCCAACACTCCTGTATTTATTTCCACGGTCCCCTTTTATTTATTCATGGAGGGACCCACTTCTGGCACCACTGAGGCAAATGTATTTGCTACACAAACCCGACTCCTTTGATACGCCACATCCGCTTTCATGGGTCATTATAAAATGTAGGAGGAAAAAAAATTTGACATTGAAGACGGAAATAAAGAAAGTGATAGTGCGTAAGAGGCGCGTGTGACAGCCTCCAATAAATCTGTGCAAGCATGTCACCTCATATCCTACAACGTCAACTAATGAGATCCTTTCACTTATATGCATTCATTTCATAACTTCCAAATAAGCGCCCTTCTTGATGTCGGGTGCATGAATACAACAGATATCCAACCTATCTCATAAGGTCCAGCAGGACACTGTAATGAACGCGGCACACCTGCCTCTTGCAGGGCCCGGTTCGATCTGGCCTGAGCTTACCTTGGCGGGCGTGTGGATCCAGATGGCGGCGTTGAACAGGACGTGGTCACACAGCTGTTTCAGCAGTGGGGCCCCGTGCGTCAGACCGTCCAGGTACTTAGTGAAGGACAGGAACTGCTCCAGAACGGCCCTGCTGACGTGCGCCCGCGACGACTGGGGGACGAAGCAAAGGTTCTTATCGGTCAATTAGGTCGCTCTTGTTGTGCGTCTTTCTTTTCTTTTTTTCCTTTTGCAGTCAATCCTGCGAACGCTATGGAGTGACTGCGGCAGCCACCGTCTCAGGTTTAGAGGTGTTTTCGACTTTACAAAGAGCTTCACTTTGAGGAGCCCTGTTATGACTGCTGTCTGGCACCTGCCTCTGGCCCAGGGGGGAGGAGGCGAGGGTGTGAGGGGACGATGGGGAAAGAGGGAGAGAAAGAGAGAGGGGGGTGGGAGGTGGGAAGGGGGGCAGGGGGGTTGAGGCATAAACAGACCTCAACCAGATGGCAAGCTATGTGCAAGTGTGAACGCTGGCAGTGGGAGGGATGCAACAGAGCCGGCAGTTCTCAGGTGCCGACCCTGAGTGCCTCTTAGTTAGCGGCGGCTGAATGCAGGCCAGCCACTGAGTGACAAAGTGGAGTCATTTCTCGTTTCTCAACAGAGCCAAACTCCGTGGGGGAAGTCAGCGGGCTGCTAGACCGCATTCCAAAATGGAGAAACGAGGAGTGATGGAGAAAGGAAGATGGGGGGGGGGGGGGTGAGTGGTTGGGAGGAAAGGAAGCGTCGAAGAAAGATAGTGTTTTGTGTTTTCCCTCTGGGTCAGTTCACAGAGAACTGTTCATGGCTCAAGGCTCGAGTTCAGGTGATGAGGTGTCGAGGTGCTATGAAGGCGCTCGCTGAAACGTGCACTTTCGCTCGCGCACTGAGCGAAAGACAATGGGAGATATAAACATGTTACAGAACAGACTTTTGTTCATGTCATAAACTTCTGGAGCTACGTGCCACACTAGACTACAGTTCTGTTCATTACTCTTTTCTAAAATGCAATTGTCGTCCCTTCATTTTTCAAAGCTCTGTTCAAAGGAATAGCTGAAAGACGCCCTGTTGAGCCAACTATTTCCAGCAGACAGATCTATTTCTGGGCTCCATTGATACTATTGTATTGAGACAAAAGCATCACCAAAGCGGATTTAGAAAAATGGCGTTTGATGCAACATATTGAAAGGCTCAATATGCTGCGCAATGAGAAAAATAAATCAAACTATTGTGATTTACTTTCAGTAGGCAAAGACTCAAGAACACCGTGCACTTCAAAAGATGCCAACAGTACCTTCTCTAGCAGATACCCGATAACCAGGAAGCCCTTCCCTCCCAGCATCTGTTCCTGCATGGCAACTGAGCTCTTCAGTAGCTCCACCAGGAAGGCCAGGAGAGTAGCGCTGTTGAAAAACAACAAAGTGTTACCACAACATCACTTACACACACAGCTCCAGAAATATCTACCTGCTGTATGAACCTTGACAGCCCCTTCCCTTTACAGCCAAGCCAGTGAAATGGTGTGGGGAGGGATTCTATAAATTGCAGCTGCAGCAGCATGGGTGCAAACTGAAAGGAAACGATGCAGGTCACATACAGAAAGTGTTAGTAGTCATCTGTGCTGCTCTTTTTTTATCTTGGTCTCCAGTCCAATAATAAGTTGCCCTCTTATAGGGGAGCGGGAGGTGGGGTCAGGGTTGGGGTAATTGAGGCAGGGCTGGGTATGGGGGTATAGTAGCCTCTGTACTGGGGGCAGTCGGTCTCTTTGTAGCAGAGCCCCACGGCTGAGGTCTTTGGCTGAGTGACAGCGGCTCTAGCTGACACTCCTTAATCGGCTTTTCCTCACATCCTCTACTGGGCCCCTCTCCAAGGCCAGCCCGCATCACAGAGACAGAATCGCTGCTCTGCAGACTTGCGCATAAACACACACATGCAAATATGTACTCTCTCGCTCTCACACACACACACACACACACACACACACACACACACACGCACACATGCACACACAAACAAAGAACTCAGAGGCATGAGTCTTCAGAGGCCTGAGTACAGCTGACACAGAGCCAGGGGCTTTGCACTGGAAGACTACCAACTCTGTCTGTTACCCATCCATCCCTGTCCAGGGACTGGTCCGAAAATCCTTACAAGGTATTTCTGATATTATAGTGTGACCTTGTGACAATGAATATAGTAACATTGTGCAGAGTAACATTCGCCACTGCGGGGACGCGAGGACGCGACCAAAGTGAGGGGGCGCCTTTCAATGACAGAGAAGGCACGATGACACAGAGAGCGAAGCCACAGGAGCCATGCAGGCTTCAATGCCTGGACAAGCAGGCTGGCCTGGGACTCGCTAAGTCCAGCGGGCTAAGCCTCTCACTGCAGCCATCCAAAACGCACAGGGCAAGGACAGGACAGTGTGCGAGAGAGGGGCCTGCAGATATGAAATGGGTAGGGAGAGAGGGAGACGGAAAGAGAGAAAGAGAGTCCTCGTCATCGGGCCTCACCACTGTGGTGTGGTCCCTCCTGCGTCGTCCTAGTTATACCACTGTCACAGAGCTAAAATGGGATTAGGGGTAGCTTTGATTGGATCCAGGTCCCAGCGCTGAGGCTCTTTGACCGTCCATGCAAAGACTACCAGGATGGATGGGAACCAGGAGCGGACATGCAGCAGGGAGCGAGGAGTATGGCATGGACACAGAGGACAAACCGTTTGTTTTCCTTGACTCACCAAACAGTGGTCTCCACTTGGCTGTCGTTCTGCTGGTCATAATCTAGCTGGGCGAAAAGGGGAAAGAGCACCTGGATCCCACCGATAGAGTGTATGGCACTGTGGATGGAGTGAGTCACGATGGCTTTCACATCCTGTGGAACATGCATGGATAAAGTCAGCATGGCCAACGGTTTGTTTCATTGCTCACTGGGGTAACATATGACTGTGGCTATGATCATTCGTGGGCTCCACCATGACCGACCTGAAGCATAAGGGCATGGGGTGAGTGCACAAAGATGGATGCGTTCTCCTTGGGCGAGGACTCCAGGCAGAGCTGGGCATCTGTGGCCTTGGCGTTGTAGGTGAAGGAGATGGAGCTGGCCAGCTTGCCGTCGTACAGCACCTGTTTGTGGTGCTCCGCCAGGTGGATGTCGCTTTCTGACTTAAACTTAAAGGTGCTCTGAAAATATAGGTGGGAGAAAGACAGACAGGTAAAATTGCAGATCCTTAGCATAGGGAAGCCAATCTTCTGTATCAAATGTGACAAATGTATATGTTTGTAAACAAAAGCAGTGATAACACTTTGGGGTAACAAGACTACCTATTCGAAGCAATACTAAGTAATATATATTTAGAAAAATTTTGATCTAAGAAGATTTGATCTAGAACAAAGCAATGAGGGCTGTCAAAGCAAAGTTTGGTTGGCGGATATATCATGAACAATTTTAAAAGTACAAACTGAAAAGGTGTGGGCATTTAGAAAGAAGAGAGAGAGAAAGAGAAAGTGGCGAGGCAACTAGACAAATTTAGCTCAGCTAAACAAGCTATCAATTTGAAGCTAACTATATTGCAAGGAATTGAACATGGCTTTTAACACCTGCCCATTAACACTTGGCCTTACTCTAGTCTGAACTGTTAAGTATCATATTGTTCTATAAGATCTAAACTTCAATAGAACATATTTTCTAACTAGTGAAATATTGTTCTTTCAGCTCTTGCCCTTTATCACTCATTGAAAGATCAGGAAACATAATAGCAATAAGGCCAAGTGTAGTGCCGCTGAGTTAATAAGCATGAAAAAAGTAACAATGGGTATATTGGATATTTATTTGAAATTCAATAAAAAAAGTGAAGTTCAGCTTTTAAAATGCTTTTTTGGGGAACAAGTCATAGCATTCCATCATGAAATCTATTAAAATTAATAGCCAATCAATAACCGCCTTGGCCTGAACCTAATTGATACAATCCATTAAATGTTGGCAGGTGAGATAAGTTCAATGAATTCATGAGTGCATTGTGGGAAATGTACACCTATTGGGACTTGAAGTCTTCTCATCTTGGCTTCAATAAATAATGAGAGTTCCTTTCCTTGCTTGCCCACAGACAGGGAGCGAATTGGTGATCAAGATAAAGAGAGACAGAAAGATGAAGAGCCATGGGGACAACAGGGAATACCCCCAAGGCTCTAATGTGATTGTTGTTTGTTGAGATGATGGACAGGCATAGATGTAGCCTAAAAAACATCAGCTGTCAATGGTCATAATACCATCAAACGCCTTTGAACAAATAGTATAGACGTATATTGTATACGAATATCTTAAATAAAAATAGATTAGCTATGTCCTTTGAAATATATCTTATACATTAGAAAGGAACAGATATGAAATGTTTGAATCTACTATATTACTTGGTCATATATTATATATTAGAAAGGAACAGAGTAGAATTGTTGGAATCTGCAATATCATTAGGGGTCATATTTTATATTAACTGTGATCATCTCACAAAATGCAATATGTTTTATAAGATAAGGGCTTTCACTTATGAATCAAAGGACAAGCAAGATGGCAAGTGACACACAAAAAAAATGGAGATTGTCTTATTGCTCACAGTGGCTCTCTTGAACTATGCAGAAATGTATAGTAGCTCAGTATGTTCGAGTTGATACAAAAATCCACGCCACAAAACAGCCCCCATGAATGTCATCGCGCATTCTCTTTGAAATCCCACTCGTGAAGCCGACCAAAAAGTAGAAATAAAAAATAACAAGCTCCAGCTGCCCGACACTTCACCGTGGAGCCATGCCACATTGTGAAGATAATGATCCCACGGGTGGTAGTTAACAACTCCCTGTAGCCAGCAACAGACTTATTCCATACGCCATCCAGTCAAGGAAAGGATTACAGCGCGATTGGTCCGGCTTCTCCGCCAGTGTTGGGAGCCACGGGGGCAAGCCCTACGGTTGGCTTACTCACTCTGGGGCCCTAGGACAGTGACGACAGGGACGCTTTCAAACTGCATGAAACATACACCCACCTCCAAAAGCTTTGTTGGTTACAAAAGCTGTAAAATATATAGGCACACTGCAGACGTTCCTCCTTTGTATGCGTGGCAGTGTCCTAATCCAACCCAAGGAAACCCAAAAGGATTAGCAAGGATGTATGTGCCTCACGACTGGTGTCACAGTCAATGAAATCACAGCTGGGGGCTATGTACACGCCTTCATTTGCAGTAAACACTTCCAGATGCTGTTTGGAATTGCCGAGCTTTGCCTAGTTCATGCAAGATGGAGGTAGACGGAAACAAATGAGACTAGAGGTTTGGGGCCGGACTAATAAAGTATCGCTATATTGACGGCCCTGCTCTGCTCGCGGGTTGGCGGTGCGGCATGTTAAGCTGACGTCTGTCGACGACAGCTTAAGTGCTACCTGCTGCAGAGCGAGGCACAGTGGACCTCGAACACCCACAGCGGGAACGCTGCTGCTGCAGCAGCCACCGCCGAATGGGGCCCATGCAGTGCAAGAGCAAGCCCACACTAATCACCAAAGACAATACTCGTCCTCCTCACTCCCTCTTCCCATACCTGCTCCCAACACGGCGGCTCAGAGTTAGTGTGGCGAACGCAGTGGTACACGGATATAGCGTGAGGAAGACATTTTATCCTTTCCGTGATAGAGTCGTCGATCCCACAATGGCTGACTTTGTAACCACAACGCCGTACGATAAGTAAGGTTTGAAGTGATCTTTTGGAACAACACAATAACAAGCCTAGGGTTTGACACTTTTGAAATTGTGACACACACTTGAGAATCACACATTGCTTCGCCGCAGCAAGGTCCTTGTACTGAGATAACATTCGTTCGTGCCTGACAAGGTTGAAGCAAGAGAAAGTAGGTGAGCCGAGCAGCACTGCTGTAAACAAGTCCTTCACTCGTCAGTCTGACCCTGCACACCTAGTGTCTACTGCACTGTCGGGATCCTGCAAGTTAAGTGTCTTTACTCTTTCCTGTAATCTTTTCATCTATGTAATATAGTGTTAGCAATGCCATTGACTGAAATAAAGCTTTATACAAGACACATACTCTGTAAGTGCCCATATTCTTCATCAGTTGAATTGAAACCAGGGCATTGAATAGCCCAAAATGCAATGGCAATGCTTTTTACTCTCTTGGCAGGTTCTGTGTTAGCCATTAACCTTTGGGAATCAAATTCTACACCCTCAGCCACTTCTCACAGCACCATGACGCAATCTCTAAGTGTGACTCATCCTTAGCTTCTAGTCAAGCCAAGTCGTGGGATCTGCTGTTGTAGATTTTATCTGCCTCTCCGCCATTCTAAGGTGCAGCGTGCGCATGCAAGTACATTATGACAACTAGCAGTAACGCTTGCAATATGCAAGATGCAATGCATGAACTGCCTGAAAAGGCCCGAACAGTAACTGCATCACATAAATGGTGACACTTCGGAAAGCTTGTCAGGTTCCCCAAAGGCAGCAGCTGCTATAGATTTGGGCTCATCATTTAAGATGGATCAAGGCATTTCGGGGAGTGGAAACACAGGCCTGTGGCTTGCACAGACTTACAACGTTAAGTTCATTATTTTCTTCCAATAGTGGTGACCTCAGGCAATCTGTGTTTTCGTGCGGAAGGCAAAAATGAATGTTTGGTAATTTGCGTTTCCCCGCTCGAAAAATGCTCGGGGCTTTCCTCCCGTCATTCTGACACTAAGAGCAGATGTCTATCAGATTAGACCCAGAAGTAGGAGTAATGTGAAATGCGGCATGTTTAGGAAATGCACAATACATGAGCATGGGGGTGGGGGAGCATGGATCGCAGTGTATTAATCATATTTGGTTCCAGATGTGTTGCCACCACCTGGTGCTGGATGAGCTGAGCTGAAACGGAGACAGCTGGTAGGCCCGTCACCGCAGCGGATGCATGTGTCTGAAGCCGGTTCTGCTCTTCCATAAACCACACACCGTCTCCCTCAGACAGCCCCCTCATCCCAGGGATAGGACACTACATGGGCCAACCAATCCTGGGCCTGACAAATCCATGACCTTCCTACACAATTCACCTAGCAGCATCTCTCACGCAGAGCAAACCTCTCCGAGACTTCATCAAACGCTTGTAATTGCCTCGACAGAACACCTTCTTCATTATTTCAAGCAATCTGCGGGTCACTCTGGTGCGTGTTAGGGCTGTAATCGAAGGTCTGCAATAACAATTAATGAGGGAAACGACAAGTCAGCAGTGATTAGGGGGAACGCCAAATGAGCTGCTCTCCGGGGAATCTCCAGGCATTCATGGATCTTTGATCCTCGTGTAAGGCCTACTCACGAACAGGCCAGGATCTCGAACACAACCCATGGGCCGCGGTGTCTCCTTTCTGAGTGCCACTCCAAAGGCAAATCACTTGCTGGGTAGTGAAGGCCCTTATTACATGTAGATAAGACAGTGAAAGCATAAGAAAATCATTATATTAAACCGCAGCGGAGCGAGCGTGGGGGAGATTTTACGGCCTGCTTCAGGGAAGCCTCATTTGTGAGACACCTCCCATTTACAATAGAGAAAGTCTAATATAATGAGCCAATTTCACGAAGCCTTTCAGACACAGAGCATCATTACCTCTTAAAAACAATTAGGGAGAAAACAGCAGTGAAAGATGTAAGCCCAAAGACTAGATGAGGCATGGGAGGTCCCAACCTTAACTCAAACGGGAAATATGTTAATGAGTTTGTCGGTTAATGAGCGCAGGGCAGGATGTGGCGGCAGCAGATAATGACCTTATAACACGGCTTATACTGTATTTGCATTACAGACTAAATACCATTTAAAGAGAGATATCGCCCTGATACAAGAACGCAGCTCTGCTAGCCATATCAACCACTTATTATTTCTGAGAATGTTCAATGTGAACGGAAATAAGGCTTCTTCTACTGTGCCAACACAGGTTAAGAATAAATAAAAAAAAAATAAAAAAGACTTTACAAAGCAGGAGCTTGAAGTGCATATCATAGTCAACACATTCAGTATTAAAATTGTTTCGTGGTAGGTCAGCAGTTTTGTAATATTTTTTTCCCCAGTAAATACGGCTTCATCTGTGAGCTGCTCACCTGCTGCTGCTGATAAAAACATCCTGCTTGCCTGTGTCCATTGTTAGAACATTTCTCACAAGTTTGTAATTTCGTCCACCATTTATCTGAGCGGAGCAACATTGCTCTCAAGATAGAGACGGAAGGCATGGAGCTGCAGCAAAGCCACATCGATTTCATAGATTGATGGGTGATTCAGACTGCTTGCGTGTAATCTTATTTGGCCAGGAGAAAACTTACCTTATAACCTGGTCCTAGTTGATGAATTGCAAATATCTGTGCCGGATTGAGCGCCTCGCTGAACACATATATGGCCCCTAGCTGTCCACAGAATACTCTGTTAGCGTCTGCAGTCTCCGAGGACCCCAGGAAGCATTTATCATAGCTCTAGAAAACAGGGACACAGAGAAGGAGAGACCATGTCCTTTTACATATTCAAGAGTAGGAGAGAACAAAAAAACTTTCCACACTTTCAACAGCTAAGTACAAAGATATTGAACAGAGATACACAAAACAATATGTTTTAATGAGTGTTCTCAATAATGAACAGGCCTTGATATTTATCGCACGCACCACTTGGTGTTATGCTCATGTGTTTCAAGCATACGACTGAGTGTTTCAATAAATGCAGGGGGCGTGGGGTCATATTTATATTCATAAGTATATCAAATCCACAAGGGAGGTGTATGCGTCGAACCTCTTTGACTCCGGAGTTTTTAATTGGTCCATAGTCAATTGTTTTTGTTTCTTTTAAACGACAATTTTTTTTGCCGTAAGTCTTGCAAGTCAATGAAAGTCATGTGCTCTGACAGAGTTAAATCTTCTATTTTGTATTATTATTCACACCTGATTATGTGAAGTACTAAGACGGTGGACAAACCCTGGGGCAGTGTCCACATCTGGCTGGTTTAGAGTCAAGACAATATCTCCCAGACAACCGAACCAAACCATCTTCACAGTTTGTCTTACTGCCTTCTCTCTCATCCTCCCCAGCCAACATGTCTCTCTGACAAATGGATATTCAAATCGAGGCTTTGAAATACCAGCTATGCTCTCTGGAGAAATCTACAGCCAAAATGGTAAAAAACGATTTCCATCATTGAACAGTGTTGAGGATTTATGTACCCCTTTTGCCTCACAATTTTAAACTGTGCAAAATGATAAAACGGCCCTTTCAGTCCGCCATGCAGCAATACACATCCAACCGGAGCAAAATGGGACAACGGGAAGGAGGCGCAGATGAGAAACTTACATCGTTTGTGTTGACGTGCCAAGCCATGTCACCATAGGAAACCAGCTTCCCATTAACGTAGCATCTGATTTCACTGTTCCTCCAACGATTGTAAATGTGAACAATACTGATCATGTACCACTGGAGGAAAAACAAGAACACAACAGAGAATTTTAAAGAACGGATTCTATTGAGAAACTAGTGTAATTTAACTAAACAAAAATGATCCATTGCACATACAGGCCCATCAAAAAAAAAGTTTTTATTTGGAGCATTTCGGTTGACGTTTTTTCATAAACGTCCGACAAAAATGCTAAACCAGAACCTTCAGCATTTGCATCCTTCTGCACTGTTAAATAATTGATATCAAAGCAGTAATAATAGATGAGGGTAGTCATTGAGAAAATAATAGGTGAGGTTCTAACTACACACCAATTGATGGCATCATGAAGAAAAACTCTCAGGTCCAAACGGAATCTTACAGGAGCTCTCCAAAGCTAACAACAATGGCAAGCATGTTTTTTGCTGAGAAAATTTAGTTTGTGTCTCTGCTTCTTTCGTCCAAGTAATAGTAAGAGCTTGATGAGAGCTGCTGGACACAAATCAGGAAAAGCCCCAGAACTCCCTCCACCCATAAATGGACGCACTGTACACTGTACAGCCAAACCGTCCGAATGAAATGTCTAAATATGGGATTGGTGGGTTACATTAAAACATGAAATGTGCTTCGAGCCTCCTTTCATGAGCTCATCTGAGAATCAGATGGGATTATATTTCTCAAAAATGAGTTAGGCGTCGGAAAAAAAATATCACAGGGGAATTCTTTATGAAAGTAATTTCTAAGTAGGAAAAATAAAGTAATTCATGAAATCAGACCTGGAATGCATTGGAAGATTCCACAAATCCTGAAGAAACGTTGAATGGTCTGATACAAATCAGCACATAATTTCTATGTCGCAAAGTATCTCAATGAATCCACTGAAAACATTTCAAGTATCCCGCCCCCTCTAAAAAAACTCTTTTAATCACCATCATTAAACATAGGGCGGTCTTTAATTGCTCAAATGGGGTACTTAAAGCAGTGTTTACCCATCACTAATGAAGTTCACAGTTAAATCCCTAACATAAACGTTAATCCGGCTGCGCTGACAGAAAGACTTGTACTGGCATAGATACAATGTTAGGGCATCCTTCGGCTTGCTGGGCCCATTGCTTATCTGAGTGACCCAGAAGAGGTCCTGTCAGCTGTCTGAAGGAATAGCACCAGGCTTCACTCAGGAGAGCTCACATTAGGAGGATTCATGGAGAGAGCAGGAGGAGGAGCGCACTGCAGCGACGCGGCCAAAGGAACAGAAAATACCCACTGTAACATTTACTTAGAGCCACGTCCAATTATGGAGGGGGGAAAAAAACAGCCTCGTGTCAAGACCTCAGGGAGTTTCTGAACATCAATTTGCACTGTGCAGGTTAATATCGTGGTGGCATAGTCGGAATAGGGATTAGTGTTTGAGAGTGGGGAAGGAAAGGGTCTAATTGGTAGAGGCTTTCCTTGAGCCAGCTTGCCTGCTCTTTAGGGACAGGTAGGGTACTCCGACATTCCACGGTAAATTAAGTTTAATTTGCTACTCTACATCTACATCCAATTACACCTGCTACCGTGCTCTGGAGGTCTTCAGATGAAGGCTATGTGAAGCGAACTCTTACAATGGATAACCTGAGGTGATATCTATAAGGCTTTCGTACAAATAGTTAGAAGAACTATTAGCAGTTGTTGGTGTTATGCTTGTGATAGATAGACGCTCTGGTGTGAGTTAAATACGCAAGGGACGCAGTTCCTTTAGACAGATGTGTGTTTCTTGTAACAGATGGGCCATACAGTATGGTCGGCCAGCATTTCCAGGATATGACAAGAAACAGTTTCTCAATGTTGTGGGATTTTAATCACCCTTGAGCACTGGTGTAGGGAAAAAAAAACTCCCAAACTTAAAGATTTTACATTTGGGCATAGAAAAGTTACTTTACAAACAGGACTCCTTGTAACGGTCTAAATACTTGATCTTCCATCAATGTTTGAGTGGACAAAAGCCACCGACCTGCGGCTGAGGGGGATGCTTTGATTTCATTGCTGGTGCTGTTTCACAGCTTTCCGTCAAGTCGAGTGTTAGACCTGCACTCTGTTTCGAGCCCTCTACTTGTCATTACTGTCAGAAAAATGAGAGGAAATCAAAGCTGCACTTACCTTCCGAGGCTGGAAGTCATATTTCACACAATGCTGGAAACCTTTTCCTTTGGACTTGAGCGATGTCACGATCAAACAGTTGCCAACAAAATGTGCAGAGTACCCAATTCCCTTGCTTGTGCGAAAGCTGCAAACGGAACCATTTGAATAATATTATGATTTGAAAGTTTGACAGGAGAAATCTAATTAATTTGTCAACAAGAGTAATTCATGTATTTAAGTACATGTAAACATCGTTTGCGCAACTGTGTGTATGTACTACGTATAAATTAGAGTTCCAGCTGGCTAAGTAATTGGTGCTTAAGATGTTAATTCATTTTTAAGCGGTTCTGGATATTCTCACTCTACTCTTTCGCTTAACTCGCACACATACTGGGACTTAAGTGAAGAGCAATTAAAAACATTCTTTATAATGGATATCAAACATGACATCTGAAATCGCAGAGAATGAGCCATCTGTAAAAGAAGCTGACAGGTCAAAATGGCGTCTACGGATGGTTCCAGAATTATACCTCAGCAATGGGGGAAGAAGTTTTGTAACGAATAACTCCCTGTAGTTCCTGAACAGACCACACAGGTGCATTAGGTGATAATATTCCTGTTAAATCTCCTGGTACTCCTTGTGGCATTCGAACAAACAAGGTGTGTAATTCACATGGGAAGCATCTCCCTCAATCAAGCCCACACCTCAGGTGGCCTCCTCTCTGATGATATAAACCTGCGTGCTCTTTGCACACAAGCCTAATTTCCCAAAACAGTGCCGTGTATATGACGCCTCCACAATTAGCAGCTACGAACCAGCCCTTCACGGCAACAAGTACCTTTACTTGGCTGACGAACAGCAACCCCCTTACTCTGGTGCTTACACACAGCACAGCCCTATTCTCTACCAGTCTACCCTTTTCAAAGGTCTGCCCACTGGGATGTAGAAAAAACAAACGCTGGCTGCTTTGCTCAGCCCTGATAAAGAGAGATTATTTTTGTTGCTGTTGGATGTGTGCAGGGCTAAAGGGAGATATGGATTCCCAGACCTGGAAACCAGTGAGCAGCCAGGGGACCTGCCTGCTGATGATTGCCCTTCTTGCTCGTTCAGAACGGAGAGACGCGGCACGCATCCTCCACAGGCTCCACCGCTGTGGGCCTCGCGGTGCCGAGCGTAAACAGGATTAGCATTGCAGACGCGGCCCGTTTTGTAACTCTTTGACCATGACCAGAGAAGTGCACTGATTGCACATAAACAAAACACCACTAAGCGAATTTACATCATAGATAGCATGGGAAGACTCTCTCCCCCAGTACTTGTAGATTGGTTTGATACATCTTGCTACGTCATCTTAACATACCCCCCCCCCCCCAACCTCCAACCTCAAAAGCCATGAAAAAGAAGATGGGAGCAAATAGCAGTTACTTTCAACACATTTAGCATACCATCTTGTCCGTGGTCACCTACTTCATCTTTAAATGCCTTTAACCTACCTCCCCCCCCACCCACTCCTTCTTTCTTTGCTCTCTAACTGGTTGGTTCATCTCTCCAGAGACCCCTGGCTAAGATGATTGTCTCGCGAACACAGGCAATAAAACACTGTGCTTCCGCGTTAATTGTCTACATGCAGTTACCGCAAATCTGTACGGTGGCTGTGCGTCAGACATAAAACACCATGTTAATACTTGTTGTCATGGAGCCTGCCCTTCTCGTCTAGATTCCAGTTTGTACCAGCCACCATGATTCAAGCCTCCGGTGGGATTATTATTCATAATCCACCCTAATTTTATGAGGGTGAAATGAGGTCCCTTAGCTTTAACAGGCCACAATGGTAGAACTAGTCATTGCCAGTTTGCCTGCAATATTTGTTAATGCTGTTTATCCTTGAAAAACAATTTATCTTCGTAATCTTCTTGGCTCAGAATGCTGCTGTGGCCAAAAGTAAGTGTGCAAGGTTTATTTGTTTCTGTCCAAATGGCACACTTTGAAATACAAAGGGTCACCAATACTTTTGTGAAAACTGTTACATTTTCATTACCAAAAAATGTTCAATACTTTTGCTAGAATCATAATGTTGACTAAATCATTAGTTTTGTTATAATAGCTAAGCACTTGCAGTATAAACATGCATAATACTAATTTATGGATCCATACTCACCAGTAAAGATAAGGTTTATCTTTATCAACATTGATGTTATTCAAGGGATCCATTCTGAACCAGGTGTTGAGAGTGAAACCATTCTGATAAGGCCACTTAGCAATAGGGGGTAAAGCAATGGCCTGCAGGCAGATAGAAAGAGAGGGAGGGAGAGAGACACTGATGTGTTTTGTAGATTTGAAAGGCAGAAACTGCAACCTCGCTCTACTGTTTCAATGCAAAGGGAAGCCAACAGGTTCATTGTATTTTACTATATATTGTATCCGAGCAATTATTGCATATATAACACAACATTTTGAGATATTTAATATATATAAAAAAAAGAATGACAAGCATAACATAACATCCAGATTTTCAAATACAGAAACACAGAGACTTACTGCCGCACTCCGACCAGGGAAATTGAAGAACGTGTCCGGCCCATGCCTTTGGGGCATCTGATTGAGCACTGACAGCAGTTTAACTGCATGTTTGGGCTAAAGGAGAGACCAAAGATTAACACGATGATTTAAAACCATTAACCATCACAAAAAGCCTAAACGTGGCCAGACACCTGCATGGTAACATCTCTGCTGCTGCCAGTTGACATGCAGTCAATGACCTCATCTCACTCCAGGGTAAGATAATCAGAGATAGAGGCCCGAAACCCAAACCAGTGTGATGTCTGTCTTTGGCCTGCGTTTCCCTTTGTCACACTGAGACACCGCCTGCAAGCAGCCATCATCCTCCTCCTCCTCCTCCTCCCTCCTAAGATCACTTACCCATAGGCCCCCTTCCCCCCGCAACATGCTGAAGAGCAGCTTCAGCTCCTTGACTGTGATGCTGTAGCTGGCCAGTACGCCCAGCATGTCCACCAGAAGATCTAGAACAGCATGCCGAACATGAGGGAATTGGGAGTCAAATTAAATCACGCAATCATACTATACGTGGCTGATGAGGTATTCCAATGATCCCTCATTGCCGAGAGAGCTTGTGGGAACACAATTTAAATGTGTAATCAACCAATTTAAAATGCAACTTGTCTTTCGTGAATTCCAGGGACACTGTCACTGCATTTATGGAAATATCTAAATCGGCTACTAAATATAAATCCCAAAGCTGTTTCATTCAAGGTTGCGTATGTAATAAAAAAAAAAAGAAATGGTAACAACCAGTGCAGTGACAAAATTATATATGGTTGACAGTATATTTTCAACTGATCTATTTACCAAACAACTACCTGGTCTGTTGTGGAAAAAGCAGCGATATGATTCCAGATCTAAATTGCAATGAGTGGCTTTTTAATTGTAGAGACAAAATCAACCAAAAGGTAAGAAAAGCCACTGGACAGGGGAATCTGAGGTGGTCTTATTACTGAAAGAAAAATTGACAAGGAAGGAACACAGAAAAAGGAAAAGCAGAAAAAGGAAAACCTTAAAGTGACATAATTCTACGTGCATTAGCCTAGCATATTTATTACCTGAAGGGTCAGTTGCAAATATAATGAAAATGCATACTCTGTGAGGGGCAACTGTTCACTCTATTAAGAAAAAGGTCATGGGTGATGATTCAGCTTAAAGAACACTCCAACTTTACAGCAAAAAACGGGCTGGGGAAGAGATTTCATTATTTTTCGATCTTGAATGGAACTGAAATTTTAATATCCCATAAACTGTCATTCAATCTCATTATAACACACACTGTGACTAATGAGATTTTTCTTCACCTCACTCTTTCAATCTTTTTCTATCCTTTCCTAAGCCGGATCATTTTCAATATGCTTAAAATATCAACTTAATCCACCTTTATGAAACTCAACTGTTACACTTAACCATACGCTCCTACTAAAAGGGTTTACCGTTTTAGCAATGATGTTACAAAATCTTGAAAACTACACAGTTTTTAATAACATCATGAAGCTATCAATGGTATTTGGTCCACAATGGCTGGTCTCAGGTCTGCATTATACCCATCTTCTATCAACGTAACTAAATCAAATTCCATATGAGTACCTAGGAATATTGAAAACCTGCCCGGTCTAATTTTTCAGTATTATTGAGTGCTGGGTATGTAAAGCAAGATATATACGCATGCTCTGGTAAATTGAGTGAATAAACCTTTAAAACCAAAATTTCCTACGGTGATCTTAATTACATATTTTCTCCAAAGATACCAGCAGGCAATGAATGCCAGATTGTGTCTCAATAGATACAAATAGCTCAATGCAAGAACAATTTCCTATATACTAGGTCCTTGAAGACTACTGCCAAATAAATGTAGCTTAACTCTGTAGAGGCCTGGGCAGCAGACTGTACCTGCAATCATGTCTTCCACGGAGCTCATTTTGAGGAGCACCTGCTGGATGAGGCCCACCTCTGTGCTGGTCTGTAAATTGCGCACACTTTTACGGAGGATGGCGGTGAACATGCTCCAGATCTCGGCCTGGCAGGTGACATCACAGTGCTCCAGCAGTTCCACCATACAGGCGATGCTCTCCGCATCCTGAATGATGAAGTTCATCTCGAGGTCAAACTCCCCGCCCACCAGCTGCAGGGTAAAATGGATGGAGAAAGAGGTGGAAGGGAGAGGGGAATAAGGTCATGGAATAGGATAGAGAGAGAAAAAGAGAGGAAATTGAAAGCCATGCCTGCAGAATAAAGACATGTAATGTGATCTACATTCAATTCAAATCCTGATAGTTCTAATCCTTAATTTATCCCTGATAAATACGTATTTTAACCCGTGTCGAAGAGCTGCAAGTTATAGTGGTCAATATTCGGTTAGTCCAGTCTGAGACGCCATAGCTCACCCTCCAACAATGTCTTTCATATGCCGCCAACAATGACAAAACAAATCAGCTATGCTGTCTGGAACCCAGTTGTGGTGAATGGGGCCACTCACTTGAGTTTATTTGTACAGCTAGCTTACCCAACACTACTAGATACGACATCTGAGGGGAACTGGGTATTGGAGGTAAGCAAGACCAACAAGGCTCTTGAATATTACGGACAGGCTGATTTAACTTTTATGTCTCTAAGCCATCCCCATTCTGCCATTCTGATGTTTTTTGCTATTTGTTACTATGCAGATTTAAATGCAGGTGCGTATGACTCCAGTTCCCTACGGGGTGTAATTTGCATACGAGTGCTAGAGATGAAACCACGACAGGCATAAGAATAAAGAAATGAAAAGTATCAAGAGACATATTGCTCTTAAAGTGACCCGAGAGGAGGTTTAATTGTCATAGACAACGAGCGTGTGCAACAGCTCAATAGTTTATGGAGGCAGGGAGAAAGGCCGTATCTTGAACATCCTCCAACACATTGTTATCCTTGAAATGCCGCCAGAAAGCCATTCCAGATAGCTTTATAAATGAGCACAGAGCGTGGTGACAACGCTCCGTGAAGCAGTAACAAACGATAACGCGAGGGAACACATCTTGTAAGCTTATGAGTAAGGGGGAAGAGTAATAATGAGCCTGAGCTGGTTCGATGCCCAAGCTGTGCAGTAGATATCTCTGAAAACCAGAGCACGCCGTAACAAGCCCTGTCTATATATAAATAGAGCCCTCTATGTTAACGGTGATGATAAGTGAGCAGACCGCTACCAGAGGCAGGTTATTCTTCTTCAACACCTCTCATTTGTTTTAGCTTTCCACTGCGGACCCTCTTCAAAGCCTGTCGCTCAGCCACCGCGGCCCCTGTCCTGGTCAAAACCAGGAGGCCCAAATGTGTTTATCAGCACCGTGTCCAGCTTTGATGCTTCACTGTATTAATTGCTCTGACGGGCCAGGCTCGATGTGTCTGTTTGCCTGGCTTGAGAAATCTAATCGGCTAGCAAAGGACAGTGAATGTTCACTTTCAAGCAGGTAGGCGGGAAAGGATAAAAAGGGCCAACAGGTGGCTTAGGGGCAAATTGTGTTTCTCAAGATGGCGCCGTGTCAAAACAGGCCGGAGTCTCCAGATGCGTCCTTGATGTGTTTTCCTTTCATCTTAAATTCTTCCATAAGATTAAGTGCCAGAATATGTCCAGGCTCCAACTGTGTTATATTTTTCACTTGTTTGGCAAAGCCAACGGATTGGCTCGAAAATGAAATGATGCACATTCTGTCAATCTGTCCTATTTAAAGTGAAGGCTTAGGCTATCTGTGTGTGCAGCTTCCTATTTCTATTTAGTCACAGAACCTCGTCCATATCTCACAGCTCATCCAATCCCACTGAAAAGAACAGTCAGACGTTATGCAACAGAATATTCTACATGTAATTCCCATAAAACTGTTCGGAAATGCGAGGAGGATATATATAATGTTTGTCATTAGTAAGCCACTGGTGAAAAGCAACTGTTGCACAAATTTGAAAATTCAAATACATACATCTACAAGTTTTTTTCAGATATTTTTTGGTATAAGTGGCTCAATAATTGTATGTTCTGTATATTTGAGGAATGATACAACAAAAGCTATAGAGACATAAATAATAATGTTCTTGGTCTTAGCGAGGAATTTATTTTTAGAAGTGTGGCATTTTAGATGAGTGGCTGTGAAGTTTCTCTAATAGGCAAGTGCTACACACTGAAAAAATATGTTTTTCAACTGAAGATTATTTTAAACACGTTTTCTTATGGTTCTGATAGTGGAGTTATTACAATTTACAAACACCCAGGGAAACGTTCACAGATTCTTTTTACAGTAACGGCTTCACAATGTCAAAAGGTTAATGTTTTCAAAGTCATTATGTACGTAATATAGGTTGTTCTTACCAAAGATGTCCGCAGACACCATAAGGTTGTCCTCCTGTTATCAGGCATTGATGGCTTCCCTATTGCCTCCCTAGACAATGGCACATGCTATACTGTGTCACTGATGGGACAAAGCTTTGCACATTCTGCTCTGAACCCAATCATTCTCCCCTGCCTCCCCATTAATCACTCCATTCACATGCAGCCTTTTGCTATCTGAAGTAGAAGTCTAATTGCAGATTCACATCCCCAGAGTAATTTGCACCCATTGTGCTACAAGAGGTAAATGAAGACATGAAATCACAGATTACAGGCTAACCACAGGGATGGCACAGCCTCTAAGCCATGCAGGAATTGTGTAGGGAGTTAATCACTAGCCATTACGAATGGCACTTTAACTACATCAACGATGCGACATCGTAATAAATGTTAAGACTTTAATGACACAAAACTTTGTCTCATCGAATCTATTTAGGTAGATGCTTTATAATCTTAACTTCTTTTGATATCATTTGAAAAACGGAGTCACAATAGATGAGTGAAACCAGTTGTCCTGTTCATTGTACTCAGTGAGTAAAGTGGGGGGATTGGCTCATCTTACTGTATGTGGTGCACTGGATCGATGTTGCATACAAAAATATTAAATAAATTACCCAGTGAAACATTCATTTAATTTCCTCTGGTGGCTCCACAACCACATCAATATGCGGTCAAAGATGGCTGTACTTCACACCTCTAGTTTTGTCAAGTAATGAGGACCACAGGGAAGCTCGGTGTGTAGGAGTTGTGCAGTATTCCCATGTCACACTTAAAGCTATGCTCAAGTAAAACGAGGTCCATTTGACAGAAATAAAAAAATCTCAGGACAAGTTTGGGGAGGTAAAGTACAGTCATGTTCAACGAGACCAAAATGGGATCTCTCCAGAACTCTCAAGGGATACTGGTACATTCAACAATATGAAGTTACAACACCCACCGTAAACAGGTTGGCTCACTTTCTGAGACAAAATTCTATTGTACATTTTTTCTATTGTACACGTTTCTTTTTTCACTCCCGATCCTGTAAGGAAGGGGATTTAGATAAAAGAATTATGGAATTCTATTGTTTTTTCACTGTTCCCCTATGCAACATATAAAGCCACATGCTTCTGGCTGCCCTTCCGCTACTGCTCTCTCGCTCTCGCTCTCTCTCTCTCTCTCTCTCTCTCTCTCTCTCTCTCTCTCTCTCTCTCTCTCTCTCTCT
>JAVQJS010055963.1:0-11277 GCA_036024795.1 Galaxias rostratus | reverse complement strand
CCGAACCCTTCGTACAGAAAAGACTCACATACAGTGTGTGTATTTTGACCTCCACCGAACCCCTGAGACTGACTCACCGAACCCCTGGGGTTCGATCGAACCCAGGTTAAGAACCACTGACCTAGAGTATACTACCAGGTGCACTGGGTTCCAACTCAATGATAAAAGAAATATGGAGAAGACAACACTAACCATCTTTTTGCGTAGGGTGAGGATTTAGTCGGTTGCCACAATTACTGCAGAATTTGGCTTCGTTTTCTGCTGGAGTGTGACCACACCCGGAGCACCTCATAATTTGTGTTCGATTGGTTTCTATCTGAA
Organism: Galaxias rostratus; assembly: GCA_036024795.1. NCBI lineage: Eukaryota > Metazoa > Chordata > Actinopteri > Galaxiiformes > Galaxiidae > Galaxias > Galaxias rostratus. The sequence continues at coordinate 10,956 of JAVQJS010055963.1, read as the reverse complement.
ATATCAACACCTGCTTAAAGAAAAAAATAAAAGTGCCAACAATAATCGTCTTCACAGTTTATACAAATACTGAAATATTTGTAGGCAAATGTTCACTGCAACAATCACTCCTTTCACTTTTAGGCTATAATAAGCAACTTCTGAATGTATTTTATTATCTACATTTACCACCCAGTTTGTTATTTGCCAAAGTAGTGATACTGTTGCTTATCGAAAATTAAAATACTATTGAAAAAATTATCAACATTTTTTCCAATAATAAGCAAAACTGTATGACCATCCCCAGTTTATTCACTACTGGTTATTGAACAACCAATCACATGCGCATACACTGGGACTCGAACCAATCACAAGTACAACTCGTATGATACAGCAAATCTCTACTTTCTGTTTTGATTCCTGAGAAATGGTAAAGGTAACGAGTCAACAGTCAAATGATGTCCAAACCAAATTATTGCAAGCCGTTTTGACCGTAGACACGATTGTTTAAAAGACTGTCAGTTAGCCAATCCCTTAAATTTATGAATAACATAAATATATGCAGAGAACAGAAATGTTAGGGTATAGTTAGCTTGCTAGCGCACCTATTCCTACAGCTAAAATCGGCTAACCGTTGAAGCATTGCTAACTCAGCCTGATCTGCTGCTGCTACCGCGACGACAACGTCGCCAGCTATGTCAATATTTTACCTGCAAAATATATAATAACATAAGCCACTGGAGGTTTAAGCAAAATTCCTATTTACCGATAGATGAACTCGGGATGTAGCTACGATGTTGCTTACGTGAGCTATCACGTCATTGCTGATAATTCATGGATAGTGACTGTCAGGTTTGATATGTCTTTAACTTACCCGAGCTGTGGTTCTTTAGCTGCTTGTTGCAATTAAAGGCTGACAACATGACATCCTGCTGTAAGTGCGTTATACTCTATGCTGTGTAGAAAGAAAGTTTCGGTTTGATGAAAGTGGGCGTCAGCACAACCACGCACTTAACGTTTCGCGTTTGGATAGTTCCGACTTTTTTTTGCCTGAAAGCAGCTATTGACTTGCCTGTTCCAACTTTAGAAACAACACTTTAATTACAAATTATTCTGGAGTCAACAATGAGAACGAGAGTTCAGAAAAGTATATTAGCCGATCCCTCTTATTTAGCATAACATTCAACCGAGTGGTAGAAAACAACGGAATTGTTAATTGCGTTTGACATTGATTAAACATAATTGAATAGATCAGATTTATAAACTTTTAGCCCTTAAAATAACCTACTATTAGTATTCACATGCTTTTTCTCACTAGCCTAGGCAATGTTAAGTTACACTGTTAGTCCACAATCTAGTAGACCACTAAATTTGAATAATTGTTTTACTTTATATAGTTTAATAGCACCATCATATATTTATCTGATCATCCATTTCTAAACAGCAACACATTATTTAAAGAAAAACGCCGGGTATAACGACAGGGCAGTTTAACTATATAGGCACTGAAAAATTTGTTAAAATGGCCAAATTAGTTGTTTTTGCAATATCATCATGTGTATATATAGACATATGTATTAGTAGGGGTTCTTCTATAATGTGTACGTTTACGTCACCCAAACAAAAATCTGAATTGATAATTATGACAGATATTAGGGTAACCTGTAAGCCATTCCGTGTTTGAAAACCTTACAAAGTTTTTAATTTGTCACTACAAAAAACGTTAGATCCTTGGTGCTGTGTCATACGCGAAGGCACAAATGTGAGAATTTACCACAGTTGTGACTTCGCGTGTGAGTGTCAATGAAAGTGTGATAGACTTAAAGGAGTGAGTGATCTGTTTCGAAATGTTTCCGTTTCTTTTAGGTCATACAGAGATAATATATTTGCGCTAGTCTCAATAAATCACAATGTTGTTGTAATCTCCTAAATTTCTTAGGTTATGTTTAGAAATATGTATTGGGAAATGTAATCAGATGTCGGTCCATATAATAGACTGGGGAAAGTACAGTGATATGAACAAGCATGTGACTTGCGAAAACTATGCACATAGGTCACATGAAAGACATTTGGAATGTAAAGACTGTTTTGATAAATTATACTATTACACAAATAAAGATAAACTAATTGATACGTATATAATGTGAACGTAAAAAAAATGTCGCATGCGTCCTAATAGACCACTTCCGTGCTGTCAAAGCTGTACTACGATTGAGAACCTCAGTAAAGTTGACCTGCGTCCTAATAACTTTGACGATGTAATTTTCCTTAACGCAGAGGGAAAACGTCTAGGGGTTAGAAACTACACGTAGGGCAATTCATGAGGAACTTGGAAAAGACAACGAAGTTTCTCAAGTAGTCCGACTGATTTTACACTACTAGGCTACGTGATCATGCGAACGTGGTTTTCTGGGTCTATCATTGCCTACAAAAGCATATCTCAACTAATTCGCAGGTGCGCTGTCACAGTGCTGTTTCATTACCTATAGAAATGTGCGGGCAAGATAAATATACTAGCCTACTTTAATACCAAGGTTGGAATTTCAATATAAATTGAATATTGACTACCTGTTACAAAAGTTAAACAAAAATATGCCACATTGAGAATCACATCCTCACCCCTGTCAACTCATTAGTCGCCACGCTTGAATACAAGTGTATGCGATTGTACAAAGCTTAATTGTCAAATGTATGCAAATTATGCATTTATGTTAGGCATACCCATCTGCAACATATTATGATACTTAAGTTTGTTACAATGTTGACGTTTGAAAACATATGCATACTAGCAAGATAGGGCATAACGTTAGATGCCTTTTTTGTTGTTATTAAAAAGGTTCCTGAATGATCTGCATCCTTTGATGGTCAAGTCGATCGACGGCTGAATGTTGTTACTAAATATGGCTGCCATGAGGGATTGTGGAGCTACATTTGCTTACTTCCTTTGTAAGAACGGTCAAGTGTATCCCTATGCTAAAGTACCCAAGTTAGAAAGCTTTAAAGCACCTTTCATTAGTACAAAAGTATTTGACCAGTACTTATCATGGCTTTTACTTAGATACTTCCGGATCATGTCACCCGGTTAGGATCCCTCCGAAAGAAAACAGAGAAATCGACCGTAGCCAAAGCCTGGGCTGGATTCAAGCTGTCGGATTGGATTGGACAAAAAACTGGCGGAGCTAACAAGTAACAGGAAGTTTATGACGCCAATTAGCAGCGTTCACTGTCTTGTCATAAACCAGAGGTATGTTGTTGTCTTGAGTCAACAGTCAATTGCAGTGTTATAGCTAAGGTTTTTGTTTGCAATATCGAATTTGCTATCCTGCATTGAAAGCAAGGTAATACGTTGTTATGTATTAGTTAGCAAACGTGTTAACGTTGCTACTCGACAGTTTTTCATTCTTCGAGCCTGACTTTAGTTTATTACAGTCAATTTAAGTTAGCTAGCGAGCCATTTTACACACATTACCCTATCCACTTAACACTAGTAAGCCGCGGTTGCTATTTACAGATGTTAGCTACTATTAGTCTTGACTGGGGATCGCTAACTCTAAGGCAATGTTATGTACAATTCATTATGTTCTCTAACGTTAGTTTGGGTGGTAATGTTGGTCTTGTATGTGTTTCAGCTGCATTTTTTTCAGCAATTACCCACCATAGTTCATCGCAATGGCAGGTGGAATCACAGAGACCGGGGAACCCTATTCCCCATTTGTAAGTATTATCGGTCCTTCAGCTATGTTAGAGCTCCTATCTGATGCTAATGGATTCAGGCCACTGCAGTTATGCATTATGTTGGACTCCAATTATTTGTAGATTGGATAATAAAAAACAATCTCGGGTCACTGAAAGGTCGAATTGTCCCATCAATTGTTAAAAACTGCATGTATGTTTTGTGAGTTGGTGCATTTGATCATAATCACACAAGTGCGGACATACTGATGGAAATGAAACTGTAGAGTGTTTTGTGGTCGCATGTTTCTTATTGGAATAAGGAACACTTAAAGCTTACTCATCAAACTACTGACTGAGCTTGCATGTCATACATCATAAATTCTGCTGTTCAAAGTGCAAACATATATTTAAAGGGGCCAGGCTTTTTCAGTTTGTGCAGTCAACATTATTATTGAAGAAAGTCAAACCAATACCATATTGAAGTCCATTGTCTGATTAACAATTGGATAAAGCAGTTCAATGACCTCAACTTACACTTGTCTAACGGCCCTCCATATCTGACCTATTTACCTCGAGTTTAGGTCACATTTGTATCATGGTCTGTCATGGACTTAGCTCCTCCATTGCGACTCACTCGATCATCTGTTGTCTAGGATAGACGTGTTCGCTCTCCTTGTTAGATTAGTCGACCTACATTTTCGAGTATGATGTCAGATTCTCTAGTTGTATATGTTCTATATATTCTCATGTTTAATGTTCGACACTATCTGATTAGGCATAACATAATCAATCAGGTAAACACTTTTGTAACGCTTTGGGTTCTGAATCTGAACTTTACAAGGAGATGTAAAAGTCCACCAGTCAATATTCTAGGACTCCATAGATTATGTTAGACATTGTCACATATGATCATTTAATGTCCTCTGTTTTTCCAGGTGGGGTTGGTGTACATGTTCAATCTCATTGTGGGGACCGGGGCCCTGACCATGCCCAAGGCCTTTGCTACAGCTGGCTGGGTCGTGAGCCTTGCTCTCATCTCCTTCCTAGGATTCATGAGGTGAGTTCTGCACTGCTTCCCAAATTTTCAGCCAGTAGCCAGTCTACGATTTAAGAGAGCCGTAGTCTCTGAAGTGTCCATTCCTAGTTTAGATCATTTTTAGTTAACCCACTGCATAAGTAAGTTATTAAATGTTTTTGGTTGTATTGCAGGCGCTGCCCATATTGAAAGTGTGATCTGCCACAAATATATAGCCTAATTAGCCAGTCAGAGATTAAACTACACAGACCTTTTCGAGTGATATGACCTGTTCCTCCATTAATGCTGACCGGACTCCAGCCTTGATCCTTCATCTGCTTACTATCTTTTGTATTTGCTGTGCGTTGATCTCACAACTAGGTTTGCGTTACAGAAAGCCTTTTTGAAATGGCAACTTTCCCATTCCAGATGTCTCTCAATGGTTTTTGATTGTATATTAGAGGAGGAAAAAAAACATTGAAAATGCATGATTTGGTCATGGATACTCAAGTCTTTTAGTCCTTGCGAATGTGAGCATGTCATGGATGCACCTGGCAATTGGTTCTGATGTTTGTCTCCCTCATCAGTTATATGACCACCACATTTGTGATTGAGGCGATGGCAGCAGCCAATGCCCAGCTGCGCTGGAAGAGGAGGGAGCAAGAAGAGGTGAGTAAGCATGCACAGGTTAACTGACGGGTGAAAGACAGGAAGTGACTGCGGTTGCCTTTTTATGCCATGTCTGTTAGTGTTTATAGAATAGGTTGTGGGCACATATCACTCATTTGGCAGATTCAGTTGAAATGTCACATCTTATTCTCTCAGATTGTCTTGCCCTAAGAGATTTCCTCAGGAGGTCAAGCAACAGCCTCTTGAATCACCTACTTAGGTAAAGGTTGACTTAAAGGAAGAATTCCTTCAGTGTTTTTGCCAAATATTCTGGCTTTACACCTCAGACACCACTCGTCTGATCCGTGGGCATTGACCATGCACTTTGCATCCCCTCTAACGTCTCTTGTCTGATAATGAAAAGAAAGAAAGCCTGGAGAGAAGTGGATGGGTTTTTTTTCCTCTTTTTTTGCCGTTTGTTTGAAGACGGCTTTGGAACGTTGGATATTTTTCTGTGAAAGTTTCTTAAGTCTACACAACCCTCTGATAGTAAAAGTGTAGGAAATGAAACAGGCTGGTCTGTTTTGCAGTTCCAGCAACGGGCTCACAAACTCACAGTGACTGTGTTGTTTGCCTGCAAGGTGATTTGATTTGAATGAGTTTTTTCTTCCCAAACTCATTACAAGCTGCCCCCCCCCAATCCACGTCTGCTGCTCCACCAGCTGTGGCAGCTCGCGTTAATCCACTTGATGACATCCTCAATGTTGACTAATTGACAATTAATGAATATTAATAGGCAGAACATTTTGGAAGATGAGGAGGTATGATGGGGCATCAGATGGGGGCTCGTTTTGGCTGTGTATGAATGGAAGGCTCTCCCATTCTCTCCAACACATCCCAGCTGTTCCGGAGCGCACCCAGATGCTATATGCCTCCGCGTCATATGTAGCCGAATGCAACATTGTGCTAATAGGTTGTAAACAAACTGCTGTCAGCAGCCAAAACTCTCAGTTTCAGGTGAGCGGGAGAAAGCCTCCATGCAGAGGGGTTTCGCTCGTCCGCATTTGGCTCGAGATTGAGCGTTCATTTGATGAATGAAGTTTCATGTCCACAGGTTGAGGACAGCGACTCTACCTCAGACTATTCCGACGATGATGTCCTCATCCGGGGAAGACCAGAGCCGGAGACCAGGCCTATCCTGTCTGTCCGTGAGTCCTGTGGTCCGTTCACCAGATCTGACAATTCCAAGTCAAAAAGGCACATAATGCATTGTGTTTTAAATGATTTACAAATACTTGTGTCATCTTAGCGTGGTGTTCTAAGCGTCTCTCTCTCTTATTATTAACGTAGAGTAATCAAGTGACTGTTAATGCTTAATATTGTTATTATTATTATTATTATGAATAATAATATTATGCAGTGACCTAGTAAGTCTTGACGCTATGGCCTTTTAAATTATTTCTTGTCGTCTTCATTTAAATTGAGTGGGATATTATGCAGCTATAACATGATCATCGTCTTGTGTTCTATGTGTGTCCACAGAAAGAACTGGAGGAGCGTCCGATCACTTTGACATTGTGGAGAGGGTGGAGATGGGTCAAATGGCCTCCATGTTTTTCAACAAAGGTAAAATGGTATTTTCTCTCTGAATGAACGTGAAGGCATCTTAGTGATATGTGCTGATATGTGTCATAAATTGTTTCCCTCGTGCACAGACGTTTGGAGTTCTTAACGTTGTGTGAGACATTGAATCCCGCCATTTTTTGCTGGCATTCTCACATTCAAAGATGGAAGCTGTTAGCCCCTAATAGGATGTCATTATACGGGGTTGATTTACCCTTGGTGGTAATTACCTGTTTGAGAGAGACCCCGTGGAGGCTGCTGTTCCCTCTCCTCGCCGCCTGGGTGTGGACAGGCTTGCTGACTCTGAAGCGTCAGCCTGAGTGAGGGTGGCGCTAATGAATGCACAGCTACTTTACGGTTGCAAATTTGAAAGCAGACTCATGTTCCCCTTGAACCACCAAGAGAACGACCTCGCCGCTTTTCCTCTCCACCGCTACGTCTCTCTCTCTCTCTCCCTCTCTCTTTCTCTCTCTCTCGCTCTCTCAGAGCGCTAATCCAGGAGGTGACTCGACAGTCTGCAGTGTACCTGCACTGCACGCCAATACCTCAACGACATTGCTTTTGTCATGTCAGGGGAAAAGAGAGCGAGAAAAGGTCAAATCCCTCCGAGCCTCGACAACGTCATCTGAGCCGCTTCTCAAAACGTTTCTTTTCTCTACCTTTCCTGCACTAGATGGCGCACTTGTCACACATAGACGCACATTTCTGACTTGCAGACATTCCCATGCTGAAAGACATGTAGACGCTGTCTTTGATGGGCTAGCGTCCAAACACATGGGTAGAGGCATGTGCTGGCTGTTTCTTAGAGCTGCGGCGCAGTCCCTCGCCTGCTCTGCGGTCCCTCATAAGCTCGGCGATCCCTCTGTTCTGTCCCCTGTCTCTCAGCTTAGATGTCCTATTTCAGCTGGAGGTGCTAAAACACTATTTGGTGACAACCTTCCCCACTGCGGAATGGACTGCGCGCTTGTCCTCTGCTGCAGGTGAGGCAAGCGGGTGTATCGATCGCTTAGCGGCGATAAGATGCTTCTCTCTCTCTCGCTCCCTCTCTCGCTACCTCTCATATATTTTGGTGTTTTGGGAGATGTGGAATGAGGGTTCATGAAATCAGTGAACCTATTATCAGGTAAATCTTTAAGGAATAGTAAGCCTTGTGGCTCTCTGGCTCTATTTTTTCAGAGATTAGTTTTCAAAGTAGTTGGCATTGGTACACGGTAGTAACTGCACTAACGGGCCAGTTTGGTAGTGTTGGCGGCGGTCTTGGGTCTGCATTAAACGAGACACCTGACGGTAGGATGGCTCTCAGACCCAATCAGCTGGCCACTTGACCCCTGACGGCCTCCTCTTGTTCCCATTAGCGATGCGACTCCAGAAGCCCCACTGTTTGCAAAGGAGGGAGAAGTCCCTCTCTTCACCTTGCGCAGATGCAGGTCCTCCACAACACAATGTGGCCATGCTCTCCCTGAAGAATGTGCTCTAATCCCTGTTACGATGGCTTTATCTTGGCCCTGCCTGTTGAGCCATGAAAGACCTTGGAGTATTTCAGCGTCCGGCATGCTGGTGACTCTGGGAATAATGTCTGTGTTACGGTTCTCCTTTTCTTTTCTTTTCTTTTCTTTTCCAAGCCTCCTAAGGCAATTAAAAAAGCAATCTTCCTTTGGTTCAAGAGGCCTTCTCATAGGGCCATCACATCCCAGCAGGGAGGGTGCCCTGGTACAAGGCCATGGCAGTCGGGCCTTGCTGCAACTGACAGGATTGTTGATGGGAGCTGGTTTATTGGCACGCCACACTCCCGCAACCCCCATCCCCCTTTGCAGAGTTACCATAACCTTCCTCGCTGACGGCCATTTGCAAGCAAATTACAAAAACTTCTTTGTCTGAAGTCACCAAGGTAGAGTGCGGCATCCCATGTGTCAGTGTAAAGTCTCTCTCTCTCTGAGGCATGATAGGACATGTGCTCACAGGAAGTGTACCAACAGATGTGGGAGGTGGACTGTCTTTTAAACGTGTGCTGTCTAGTGGCCTTGCCGTGTGGTTGAAAACTAATTCCATGGTCCTTTTATTGCTTAACAATGTATGAACCAGAGCCCCACAGAGTATAGTGTTTTATTTAAATGTGTTTTACTTCAGACTTTTGTTTAAATGTCATGGTAAGATGCTAAGAGCACTGAGACAAAGAGAATGGGGAAACAGCACTGCCACTCTGAAGATGAATGTTCATGGTTGCGTCAGCTATTCCACTTTCCATTACTAAAGGCCTTAACTAAAACGCTTTCTCTTTGTCAGCCCTGTATTTGGACATAAAGAATGCGTTTGAAATGCATGCTATTAAGGCTTTGCCAAGATTACATTTCCAGATCAATATCACAAATCTTGGCCTTGAGTAAAACTCTCTCAGTGGGAGCCCAATTTGCGTTCGGAGATTTAAACCCAAGAAAAGGCATATCGCGTTCCACCAATGCCTAAGGCCACCCAGTCTCTGTGTGATGAAGCTTTGTTATTGCAGATGACTGTGGAGAACAACATCTATAGCACGAGGCTTTCCTTTCCTAGGCCCAATGGCCCTGGTTGATGTGCACATGCATCTCATCCTTGGCTCCGTCTCCCTGGGCCGGCTGGAGAGAGGCTAGGAGAGCTGCTGTCGGCCGAAAGGTGGCGTGACCGATGGGGACTCGTGGCCCCGTCACATGGGCTAGGGGACCCGGGACTCTTAGGTGACGGCCCATTTGCATCCCTTGAGCCGTTGGTCATGTTGAAATGGGGCGATATTATTTACAGGCCCATGGCAGGGCCAATATCCTCTTGGTCACGCCAATGTGTTGCACTGCTATCGCTGACTGACAAGAGCCAGCGAGGCCAGGCCCCGATTCCACCCCTCCCCATCTGCGGCGGAGCCCCTAACTGGCTTTTTCTCTACTGGGCCAGATGGAGAACATTATGCAGCAATGGATGTTTCAGATGAGTTTATATCCTCACTGTGGACTATGAAACTAGAGCATACTATATTTCTCCCCAAGCACCTTTCATTCCCTACTGGTGGACTGAGCAGCTTGCCAGGTCCCTTAGCATTATTAGTTTGACCTAAGTCATCCATGGGATGGGCAGCAGAATTGTGTTTTTATTTATTTATTTTCTTTTACACGGAGGTACGATTAATCGAGCTTGTTTGTAAAAGCGTAGACCCCAGATGCATGTCTGGTACAGCGTGGCGAGGTGTCTCTGCTTGAAAGCTCTCAATCTCCAAAGCGCTGCCACGACTGCCCTCAGTCTGCCAAGTGGGGTGGTGGGGGTAGAGGAGGGGAGGGCCGAATCTTGGGAGCGAGGCAGCTCAAAGGGTCCGGAGTTACAAGGCCAAATTTCCATCACAAAGTGATTACTTTCTTCATTAGTGTGATTAATATTCTGCTGGAGGAGCATCGCGGTGATGTGCTGCGCCCATGGCACACATGGGGTGTGTGTGTGTGTGTGTGTGTGTGTGTGTGTGTGTGTGCGTGCGTGTGTGTGTGCGTGTTCAACACGTGTCTCCCGTATCAATAGGTTAATAGCCACGATGTCAGTTTCACTGACTGGCTGATTAGTTGTGTGTTCACTAATCCTCACTGGGGTGGAGATCTATTGGCTTGGCCATTGATTTTAGCACGGAGAGAAAGCAGGAGATAGAGAGAGGGCAGGTCTATTGATTGACCCTCAAATTAGCCCACCCCCGCACCCACGTTCACCCCCACCCTCCCCATTACCCACCCCTCTCACACACATCCTCCACACTCCAATCCAGATCTCCTCATTGGTCGGGCGGGCAGACAAGCGCTCCGTCTGATTGGACACTTGAGCTGGGAATTCTCTTTTTCTTTTCTTTTTTTCTTTTTTGTTGATCTGGCCGGTGTCTGGGCGCGGGCAGATGATGATCTGTCGTCCATTGATTGGCTGTCCGGCGGGGGGGGGGGGGGGGGGGGGGGGGGGGTGGGTGGGGGGCGGGGGGGCTGGGGGGGGGCGGCGGGGTGCGTGAGTCGGGGGGGGGGGGAGCGCGGGCGGCCGGGGGGGGGGGGGGGGGGGGGGGG